>JAQZBX010105051.1:0-10888 GCA_029593785.1 Cabassous unicinctus
AAACAATTGCTTAACACAAGATCCTAATTATGCTTCCCTACGTTTTCTTCTAGGAGTTTTATAGTCCTGGTTCATATGTTTAGTTCTTTGATCCATTTTGAGTTAACTGTTGTATATGATGTGAGATAAGGGTCCTCCATCATTCTTTTGCATATGGATATCCAGATCTCCCAGCACAATTTGTTGAAGGGACTATTCTTTCCCAACTGAGTGGACTTGGCAGTCTTGTCAAATATCAATTGGCCGTAGATGTAAGAGTCTATTTCTGAACTCTCAATTCATTTCCTTTGTTTCATATATCTATCCTTGTGACAGTACCATGCTGATTTGACCACGATTGGTTTGTAATAAAGTCAGGAATCATGAATACTCCAACTTTGTTTTTTTCTTTTTCAACATGGTGTTGGCTGTTTGGGACCCCTTAGCCTTCCAAATAATTTTGATAATTAGATTTTCCATTTCTGTAAAGTAGTGTGTTGGAATTTTGATTGTGAGTGCATTGAACCTGTAAATCGCTTTGGGTAGAATTGACATCTTAACAATATTTAGTCTTCCAATCCATGAGCATGTAATATCCTTCCAAATATTTAGATCTCCTTTGAAAAAATTTTAGCATAGTTTTGTAGTTTTCTGTGTATAAGTTGTTTGTATCCTTGGTTAAATTTATTCCTAGATATTTGATTCTTTGAGGTGCTATTGTAAATTGAATTTTTTTCTTGATTTCCTCCTCAGATTGCTCATTACTAGTGTATAGAAACACTACTGATTTTTGCATGTTGATCTTGTACCCTGCCACATTGCTGAATTTGTATATTAGCTCTAGTAACTTTGTTGTAGATTTTGGGGGACTTTTTATATATAGGATCATGTTTGCAAATAGTGAAGGTTTTAATACTTCCTTTCCAATATGGATGGCTTTTCTTTCTTTTTCTTATCTAATTGCTCTGGCCAGAACTTCCAGCACAATGTTGAATCATACTGGTAACAGTGTGCATCTTTTGTCTTATTCCAGATATTAGAACAGGGATTCTTAACCTTTTTTGTTCCAAGGACCCCTTTGTCAGTCAGATGAAAACCACAGACCCCTTACTAAGTTCACACTATACTGTGTATTATTTAGTAAGTAAATCACACCTGTACATTTCCATAAGAATTATGTTTCATTGAATTCAAATTCAAATTCTTGGACCCCTTGTTAAGGACCCCTGTCTTAGAGGGATAGCTTTTATTCTTTCACTATTGACTATGATGTTAGCTGTGGGTTTTTCATATATGTCTTTTATTGTTTTGAGGAAGTTTTTCTCTATTCTTAGTTTTCTAAGTATTTTTATCAAGAAAGGATGCTGGATTTTGTCAAATGACTTTTCTGTATCAATTGAGATGATTATGTGTTTTCTTCCCTTCATTTTGTTAATGTGATGTAGGACATTAATTGATTTTCTTATGTTGAACTATCCTTGTATACTTAGGATAAAAGCCACTTGATCATGTGTATAATTCTTTTAATGTGCTGTTGGATTTAATTTGTAAGTATTGTGTCGAGGACTTTTCCACCTATGTTCATAAGAGAAATTGGTCTGTAATTTTCTCTTCCTTTAATATATCTCACTTTGGTATTAGGGTGATGTTGGTCTCATAGAATGAGTCAGGTAGTGTCCACTTCTGTTCGATTTTTTGGAAGAGTCTCAGCCAGATTGGTATTAATTCTTGATGGAAATGTTTGGTAGAATTCATCTGTGAAGCCATCTGATCCTCAGCTTTTCTTTGTTGGGAGATTTTTGATGATGGATTCAGTCTCTTGAAAATAGTCTGTTAGTGCAATCTATTTTTCTAAGTTCAGTGTAGGTATTTTGTGTGCTTCAAGGAATTTTTCATTTTCATCTAGGTCAGGGATTCTTAATAAGGGGTCCATAAGCTTGAATTGAAATTCAAAACAAAAACAAAAACATTATTTTTGTGGGGACATGTTGGTGCAGGAGTGATATATTTATTAAATAATGCACAGTATAGTGTGGTAATTGGTAAGGGGACTGTGGTTTTCACCTGACTGGCAAAGTGGTCCATGAAACAAAAAAGGTTAAGAACACCTGATCTAGGTTGTTTAATTTGTTGGCAAAAAATTGTTCATAGTATCCTTTTATGTTACTTTTTATTTCTGTAGGGTCAGTAGTAATGCCCCCCTCTCATTTTTAATTTTAATTATTTGTGTCTTCTCTATTTTTTTTTTTGTCAGTCTAGCTAAGGTTTTGTCTTTTATTTATCTCTTCAAAACCAATTTGTGGTTTCATTAATGCTCTCTACTGGTTTTTTTTTTTTTATTATTTTCTATTTCATTTATTTCTGCTCTAATCCTTATAATTATTTTTTTCTTCTTCTTCCTTTGGGTTTAGTTTGCAGTTCTTTTTCTAGTTCCTCCAGGTGTTTCATTTGAGATCTTTCTTCTTTTTAATATAAACATTTAAGGCTATAAGTTTTCCTCTCAGAACTGCCTTCACTGCATCAGATGTTTTGATATGTTGTGTTCTCATTTTCACTCATCTCCAGATATTTACTGATTCTTCATTGACCCACTGATTAAGTGTGTTATTTATCTTCCACATATTTGTGGATTTTCCAGTTCTCTCCCTATTTGATTTCCAGCTTCATTCCATTATGTTCAGAGAAGATACTTTGTATAATTTCAATCTTTTAGAATTTATCAAGACTTTTTTTGTGACCCAACATGTGTTCTATCCTTGAGAATGATCGATGTGCACTTAAGAACTTATGTCCTGCAGTTTGATGATGCAATGTTCTGTATTTGTCTGTTAGGTCTAGCTCATTTATAATATTATTAAAATTCTGTTTCCTTATTGATTTTCTGCCTAAATGTTCTATCTATTGATGAGAGTGGTGTATTGAATGAAATCTCCAACTATTTTAATGGAGGTGTCTATTTCTCCCTTCAATTTTACCGGTGTTTCTTTCCCTCAGGTGTTTTGGGCCACTCTCATTATGTGCATAAATATTTATGATTGCTTCTTCTTGTTGGTAGGTTGCCCTTTTATTAATATATAGTGTATTTCTTTGTCTCTTGTAACAGCTTCTGACTTAAAATCTATTTTGTCTGATATTAGTATAACTACCCCTGCTCTTTTTTGTTGACTATTTGCATGGAATATCTTTTTCCTGTTCTTTCACTTCACCCTAGTTGTGTCTTTGAGTATAAGGTGAGTTTCTTGTAAACAACAAATAGTCAAGTCATGCTTTTTAATCAGTTCTGCCAATCTGTGCCTTTTGATAGGGGAATTTAATCCATTAACATTTGATGCCTTTACCAAGGCAGTACTTATTTCATTCATTTTGTCCTTTAGTTTTTATATGTCATATTTTTGTTGTCTCTTTTTTTATTTATTGTAACCTCTTTTTCTGTATAGGTGTATTTTATGATGTCTCTGACTGATTTTATTCTCATTTTTGTTTCTACATATTTTTTAAATACTTTCTTCATGGTTACCCTGGTGTTTGCATTATACAAACTGCATCTACAACCTACCAATTGGAAAAGCTACCAACTTAGCCTCAATAGCATACACTTTCTCTGTGCCCACATCTCTCTGTTATCCCTTTATATATTGTATTGTCCCATGTTACCTCTTTATGTTTTGCATGTCCATTACCAAGAAATATGCCTTTCTTTTTCAAGTGTATTCTGACTCTTATAGGAATTAAAGAATAGATTTGGGTATTGAAGATACTTACTATTGGGTTTTGCATTTATCCTTTTATTTACCTTTACTGTAGATCTTCATTTCTTCACGTACTCCAAGCCATTCTCTACTGTCTCTTCCTTTCAGCCTGAAGAACTCCAATTAGTAATTATAATAGGACAGATTTTTGTTGATGAACTCTCTCAATTTCTGTTTATCTGTGAATATTTTAAACCTTCCCTCATATTTGAAGGACATTTTATCATATGAAGAATTTTTGGCTGGCAGTTTTTCTTTTTGGTACCTTAAAGATATCATACCATTCCTTTCTCACCTCTAGTTTCTGATGAGAAATAGGTACTTAGACTTATTGAGGATCCCTTGTAGTTGATGAATCACTTTTCTCTTGCTGCTTTCAAAATTGTCTTATCTTTGACATTTGACATTCTGATTAGTATGTGTCTTGGAGTAGGTCTATTAGGGTTTATTCTGTTTGGAATATGCTGCACTTCTTGGACATGTTTATTTATGTCTTTCATAAAAGTATTATTTCCTAAAATATTCTTTCTGCCCCTTTTCCCCTCTCTTCTCCTTCTGAGACATCCATGATGTATAACTAAGTACACTTCATGCTGTTACTTGAATCCCTAAGACACTGCCCATTTTTTTCTATTCTTTTTTTCTGTTTTTCTGACTGTATGATTTGGATTTTCCTGTATTTTATTTCACTGAATCTTTCTTTGCCTGTTCAAATCTGCTGTTTTATGCCTCTGCTGTTTTTTTAATCTCTATGATTTCATCTTCATAATTTCTGTTGTTTTTGTTCTGTTTTTAAAGATTTATTTTTATTTATTTATTTATCCCCCCCTCCTTGCTGCTTGTGCTCACTGTGTCCATTTGCTTTGCATTTCTCTGTGTCTACCTTTGTTGTGTCATCTTGCTGTGCCAGCTCCGCACAGGCTGTCAGCTCACTGCACTGCGCGGGCCGTCAGCTCACCATGCCGCGCAGGCCGTCAGCTCACCGTGCCGCGCCAGCCAGCTTGCCTTTACCAGGAGGCCCCAGAAAATGAACCCAGGGCCTCCCATATGATAAACGGGAGCCCAACCAATTGAGCCACAGCCGCTTCCTTCTGTTATGTTTCTTTTCAAACTTTCAAATTCTTCTTAATGCTCACAGATTGTCTTCTTAATATCCTTTAGCTTTATATCCATATTTTCCTTCATCACCTTGAATTGATTTAGAAGATTTGTTTTTACTTCTTTGATTCGTTGTTCTAAATTCAGTGTCTCTTCTAAAATTTTAAATTACTCCCTAGACTGAGCCATATCTTTCTGTTTCTTAGTATGACTTGTAATTGTTTGCTGATATCTGGGCATCTGATTATTTTGATGTGTTAACTCATGGACATTTAGATTTAGCCATATTTATGTTTAAATACCTTCTGAGATGGATTAACTCTGATGGTCAGTTTTTCCCTCTTTTCTTGGGTTTTATTGTTGATTGGCATTGTGTTAAGGCTCTTGTTTGACACTTAGTACAACTTCTTCCAGACATTTAAAATGGCCTGTAGTTTAACTGTTTTGATTTTCTCAGCTCTACTTCTTCTGATTCTTGCCCTGGTTATGGTATACAATGTTTAAGATTGCACTTTTTGTGAATTGTTTCACCTCCAGAAGGAAGATTCCTTTCCCCTGTTCCTTCTCCAGGAATCATGATTATTCTGTTTGTGTGCAGAATTTTCTCCTGAGATCCTATGATGTGTTTAAATTCTCTCTTCCTCATTCAGTGTCCTCTTTTCCTTACACCTTTCAGTTCTGAGACCCATCCTGTCTTACAGCAGCTCAGTTCCCCACCCCCCCTTTTTTTCTGTGAGACTTTTCTGCCTCTGATTTCTTCCCTGTTAATGTATCCTGCCCTGAAGACCCAGATGGAGTCAATCCAGGATGGTGGGTCAATCCAGAAGGGTCTCTTTTGCATTTCAGCGGTTCCACAAACAGAGACTGGATTGATTGTGTGCACCTCTTGCAGCAGTTCTGCCATGGGCTCTCTCTCTCTCTCTTTCCCTCCCTGAGGGTCCTTTTGTATGTCACACTCCTTAGCGGCTTGTGTTCTACCCTGGGTGTCTGAATACTTGGATACCTGTATGTGCCTGGGTATGTATATGGTTCTAACTCACTGCTGCTAGTGTACTATAGTCTGCATCCATGGCAGTAGGGACCTAGGCCTTGCTGCCTCTGTGTAACTCCCAAGGTGCACAGGACTGAGTGAGGGTGAGGTTGGTACAAACTGTTGGGTCTGGGATGCAAATCTCCTACCTGATTTTGAAGATTATTTCATTTTTTATTTGATTCAGCATTTGTGGAGTCATTCGCCAACCATCATCCTCCAAAGTTCCAAGCAAGTGGGATTTGTCCTTTTATTAGTTGATTCAGAGAGGAGACTTTTCCAGGGGATGTCTTATGTTGAGGATTTCACCCTTAAAGATTTATTTGATGAGCATAAATTTTCATTTTGATAGAGTAATTTATCACTGGTTTTCTTCTATGTTAATGCCTGTCCTTTTCTATAAAAGTAATCTTTGGTTATCCCAAATTTTCGAATACTCTTCTATATTTTCTTTTATCAACTTTATATTTTTGGCCTTACATTTATGTCTAAGATCTATCTCAAACTAATTTTTGTGTATGGCGCGAGGCAGAGGTCAATGTTTAATTTTTCACAGCGGTATAGCTAGCTAGCTGTTCCAGCATCACTTGATAAAAACACTTTTCTTTCCATATTGAACACCGTTGGAAACTTTGTTGGAAATCAATTGATAGTATTAGAGTGCTGCTTAATTTTCATTTGAGAATTTTTTGCATATATCTTATTGTTATTATTTCTAATTTAATTCTGTGTGCATAGAGAACTTAAATTTACTGAGGTTTGTTACTGGCCCACCACATAGACTCTAGGTGTGAAGTTCCAAGTACATATGGAAAGAACATAAAGTTCTATAAATGCCAATTTAGTTAAAAATTTAGTAAACTTGGTTGATAGTGTTGTTCAAATATTCTGTATCCTTACTGAATTTTTCGTTGTCTACTTGTACTATAAATAACTGAAAAATCGGGATTAAAGTTTCCAGTTGTAATCGTGATGTATTTATTTCTCCGTTTGGAACTTTCAGTTTATGCTTCATGTATTGTAAAGATCTGTCCTCAGGTGCTTACATGTTCATAACCCTTGTACCATTTTTAAATGCCACATTTCTGGTAATACTTCTTGTCTTCATATCTATTTGGTCTGATATTAAAATTGACACTCAAGTTTCCATATGGTTAGTGTTGCATGGCATTTCTCATCCTTTTACTTTTAACTTATTTTTACTTTATATTTAAGATTAATATCTAGCTGTTCCAGCATCATTTATATTTAAGTGTATCTCTCATAGAAAGCATAGTTGGGTCTTATATTTCTATCCAGTTTGATGTTCTCTACCTTTTATTGAAATGCTCAATCCATTTACATTTATGTGATGATCGATATCGTTGTGCTTAAACCTATGGTCCTGCTATTTATTTTTTATTTTACCACAATGCAGCATTTAATAAACAGACTTAAATATGGTTTCCTGAAAAAAATTACAACAACATCAAATTGCAAAATATGTTTTTTTAAATTTCCCTTGAATAGTCCTGAGATCATATATTACTGTGAGAGAACTTCCCAGGTAAATGAAGGGTTTTATTTTTTATGTATTTTTTATTTATTTTTAAAAGATACTTAGATTACATAAAATGTTACATAAAAAATGTAAGTGGCAGGTAAATGAAGTTTGAGAAGCTCTGTTCTAGATCCTATGCCTTCAGCTAATATAGCTTTCAAATAGAAATGTCAACTACATTAACCAAATCATAGTTTTAAATATGAGGTAGACAAGCCTAGTCTTCAAATAGATGTCCTACTTTGTTCTGAAAGCTCTTTCAGCTATTTGTTTGTATGTTGAGATTTTAAACTTATTTCCCAGATCATAAACTGTATGACTGGTATGGTTGTCCTTATATATTACCGTCTAGTAACAAGTCATCAGAGACTGGAAGTCTTTTCTTAGAAGAGTGAAAATATAAAACATCTGTTTATAGATATGATCATTATGGGTATACAGAATCATAATATTCATGATATTAAGTTATACAATCAGTGGCAAACCAGAAATTGAAGCTACAAAATTCTGTCTTTCTCATAAAAGCAACGTACGTAACTGAAGTAACATATACATTTTGTCTGTGATTCCTTGTATCAGCATCTTTTAGTTCAGATGTCTTTTTACCAAATATATCAGGGTTTAAGTTTCACGTAGTTCTTTATATTTTAAGCACAAAGCAATATCTGAAGAACAGCCTATAGATTAAAACATTTGGACTGCTCTAAAAGAATGTTCTTTGGCACACACAGACACACATACAAATTTGTGTAATGGCAAAGCTCTGACCTGCTGAGAACTATCTAAAGAAACACCACCATGAAATGTCACAGAAAAGCATTAAGCTTTTAAGAAATAGCAACCTGAACTCATCAGCTTTGAGGGAAGTTAAGGAGAGAAAAAAAGAAAAGGTGAAATGTGTGAGAAATGAAAAAGGAATTGGCCATAGTAGAGGCAGTGGCCTTACCTAGATTTTTTTTCTCCTTGAATTCACTTTACTATTGTTTAACAAAAGTGTGTAATGTAGCAATTCAAATTATTATCATATTAGCAATACCACACTGCTGATATATCTGTTGTAGTGTAAGACTATGATAGCAATTTTGTGGAGTTTTAGTCTTTACTATCATATATAATGGATTTATTAATTAAAATGGCCAGAATTGTGAATTTTAATGTTCATTTAAAAACAAATTTGATCTTCAGAAGAGAGGGAAAGAATGAACCTTTTATTTTATATTTCTTTTTTAGTAAGTATTTTATCCAGAAATGGGTATTACTATATTGCCATGCTTGATTTGTGGTGTTCCACAGTTAATAAAAAGTTACTGGTTCCAGATACCCACATCATCAGGATAATTCTTTAATGACTAGAATCAGTGAGCCTCATATATTAAAGTAATATGGTGCTATAAACCCTCAACCCTCTAATCTTGAATTTTGTCTTTAGGGGTTCTCTGTTTCCCTGTATATCTGATGGTATGAAATGTATCTCTGATGCCACAGGGTTTTCATTCTTGACTTCACAAGTCTGACATTGAAACATAGATTTCATTTTTTAAAAACCCATGTGATTTTCTTTACCTTTAGGAAAGATGAAAAAATCAAGAGTCTAAAGTTAGATGTTAGATAATTAGATTTAACTTCAGCAATTGCTTTGTTTTTGAATTTTACATAATGTTTCTAACACATTAATTCCATCACAGAGAAAATTATCATCTTTTAATCTTTCTGCAGCATTTGTTCCCCCATGCACCCATTTTATAGTTCTTTGGCGCATATAAAAAAACTTCATTGGCAGTTATTTCTTGCTTGGGTTGAGGCAGTAGTATACTGTTAACATATTATACATATCTGAAAATTTAACGAACTTTCCTGTAAAGGCTGAAGAGAACACATGTCAAATCATACATATCAAACACATTTCTGTCCTTGGAAGCTACACTGTGTTGGTGAGAATTGTAGAAACCATCAATGGCAATGTGTTTGCTTCATTGACATATCCCCTAACACCAGATTCTAATTTATTTCTGTTTGACTTGGAGCTTACCATATTGAAGGCTGTTTGTATCCTCCCAAGACTAAAGCATAGAAAGAAGTATGTTGTCTCGGAATTTTCACCAATGCTGGAAAAAGGCAAAGGCTCCGTAAGTTTGAAAAGAAAAGGGGAGATGATGTGGAGGCACTGCAGTTTTAATTTGAACATCATTGTAATATACACAAATCTGAAGGGTTTTTAACTGACATTTAGATTTAGCCATATTTATGTTTAAATACCTTCTGAGATGGATTATAAACTGTCTCTACTGAGACTGCTTCTTCCAGAGAGAGAAGTGCTACAGAACCATTGCTCAAAGTTCACCTGTGAAGCTTTTTCTTTGCTTTCTTCACCATCATTCGGGGGGGGCAATGACTCAACACTTAATTGTCATCAACAGAAGCAAAGAGTACACAAAGGACATCATTCTTGACAAAGGGTCTTTTTTCTATGACTCCTTTATTTCCTAGTGTGATAATTTACTTTCACTCCTACCATATGCATCATTTAACACAGGACATCTGAAATCACTTCTTATGTGGATATTTATGCTGAGTTTTCTAACCAAGAAGTGCACTCATGCACACAAGCAAACACAGAAAAAGTAGTATAGGTCACTGAAAACGTAGCTCTCATTCTTTATTAATATTATTTTAATGTTAGCTTGAATCATGTTAGCATTGTTTCATCCACAATGTAATGTTTCCTGCAAATACACTTTCTGAATATTTACTGAGTATTTTTAAAAAGCGATAGAAATGAGATTAAAAAATGACAAGGCTGGCATTGCCTCACACATGAAGGAAAACCAAACTTTAGAGAGTGGCATAAGATTGGACATGAGACATGCAAAAAAATAGTTTCAAGTTATAATCACTGTTATTTTATAAAACCAAGACAATGCTAGGGATATATAATTGAACTTGGATAACAGACCTGAAGATATTCTTCTCATTAAAAGTGGCACATATCAGACCCATTTAAAGCACTGAACATGTTAGATTGCCATTAATGCTAGTTATAAGAAAGCAAAATTCTGCCTGATTGGATTTTTTTCCATCAATTTAGTGGTAGACAGAAACTATTATTACCATACTACTAAAAATAAGGAAACTGAGTTCAGCTTGAAGTTAAAAGAGTTGCTCAAGATCATACACTACAATCCCAAAGACATCATAGAAAACAGATCTTGTGCCTCGCGGTGCAGTGCCCTTTTCCTCACTCTCTGTGCAAAGCCTCACATTTCTGATGCTGTCTCTAACAGTTCAGAACCACTGAAGCAAAATTCTCAAAGACTACATATTTCATAAATATCTTCTAATAAGCTGCTTAGGGACCAAAAGTAGACATTGGATGAAGAACTGGGAATATAATTTATTTTTCATTTATTTATACTTTGCTCTTTTTTCCTGAAACAAACTATCTTAAGATAGCATCTGGGAATATTGAGCCAAGTTTGGAGGGCAATTAAAATA
>JAQZBX010105052.1:0-10889 GCA_029593785.1 Cabassous unicinctus
GGATTCCCCATTCCATTCCCTAGGTCTGCCAAACTCAAACAGTGTCAGATTCCCCATCCCAGCCAACCCCTACCACAGGCAGACCCTAGACCTCCCCTTCCAGCCAGCCCCAGGTCCCTCCAGCCCAGCCAGTCCTCAGCTCCCCTATCCCCAGGCAGCCCCTGGAACACCTGTCCCCAACATCACAGGCAGTCTCCCTTCCAGCTAGCTCTTGAACTCTCCATCCAAACCAATGCTCAGATCCCCTATCCCAGCCAACCCCAGGATTCCACAACTTAGCCAGTCCCTGGGTCTTCCAAACCAGGCAGTCCCAGGATCCCCAATCCCAACAAGCCTTGGCACACCGCAGCCAGTCTTAGAATCAAGGCTTCATTCATCCATTCAACCCTCATTTTCTGCACTCCTTTGGAAATGCTCTCTCCATTCATTGCATCATCTCCACCCAAAGAAATTGTACCCATCCTTCAAGGCTTAACTCAAATGCCACCTTACTGAAGTCAACCCTAATTTCTCTAAACAGAGAAATGCTCTCTCTTCTCTTGACCTCCCACTGCACTTTCTCTGTCCCTCTTTTATGGCACTTATGCAAAAGTGGAATTCTGCTTTATAGCACATTTGTTTGTGTTCTTGTCTTATGTCCTCTGCCTAGAGTGAGCTCCTTAAAGCCAGAAACACGCCTTAATTTACCTTGGTGAGGAGGTTAGGGGAGAAGGGGAGAAGAGAAAGAATAAGTTTCACAGTCAGACAAATTTGGGTTTAAATCCCACCTTTTCTCTCTGAAATTTTGTTTCTCTATCAATGAACACTTACCTCATGGGGGTGATCTTGGAAAAAAACATGCAAAAACACCTTGCACTGAAAAGACAACCCCGCAGATGGGAAAAAGTATTTGCAAATCATGTATCTGATAAGGGATGTATATCCAGAATATATAAAGAAATCTTACAACTCAACAATAAAAAGACAAATAGCCCAATTTTTTAAAGTGGGCAAAGGATTTTTTTTTTGATGATAGAACTATTTTAATTATGCTTCATCAATTGTAACAAAGGTAACTACTGTTAACAAATAATACAATTTTAAAATGTGCTATCATCATTGTAAAAAATGTTCCACACCAATGCAAGTTGTTGGTGGGGTGGTGAACGGGAATCCTGAATTTTACATTTAATTGTTTTGTAAACTCACAACTTCTCTAATATATATATAAAAGATCACACTGAACAAAGCCGAGCATTGTTTAATGACATATACCAATATAACAAATTCTAGCTCCCAACAACATATCATTCAAAGTGTTTGACTTCCAATAAGAAATTACTCTACAAAAATGCAACACAACCAGGAAAAAAATAACTAATAGAAACAGATGTAAATGGGAGGCATAATAGAATAATTGGACCAGGATGTTAAGACACCTATACAACATATATTCCATATGTTCAAGGAAATAGAGGAAAACATGATCAAGATGAGAAAAGATATAGAAATATTTTTTAAATGGGACTTCTAGAGATGGAATATGCAATGTCTGCAATGAAAAATACAATGGTCAGTTTTAGGCAAAGGATTTTAACAGACATTTCTCCAAAGAAGATGTACAAAAGGCAAATAAGCACAAGAAAAGATGCTCAACATTGTTAGCCACTATGATAGCTAAAATAAAAAAGACAGACAATGAGAAGTGTTTGTGAGCATGTGGAGAAATTGGAGCCTTCGTTTATTGCTGGAGGGAATGTAAAATGGTATAGCAGCTTTGGAAAACAATTTGGCAGTTCCTCAAAATGTTAAACATGGAGTTATCATATGACCCAGGAATTCCACTCATAGGTATATACAGAAGAGAAATGAAAACCTATGTACCCGCAGAACTTGTACATGAATGTTCATATAAGCATTATTCATAACAGCCCCAAAGTGGAAATAACCCAAATGTCCATCAATTGATGAATGGTTAAACAAAAACGTGATACATCCACACAATGGAACATTTTTCAGCCATAAAAAGATGAAATACTAATATTTGCTAAAATATGAATGAACCTTGAAGACATGATGCTAAATGAAAGAAATTGACACAAAAAGACATATATTGTATGATTCCATGATATGAAATGTCCAGAATAGGCAAAAACATAGAGACAGAAAGGAGAGTAGTGGCTGCCAGGGGCTAGGGTAGGGTTGGACGAAGGTGGAATGACTGCTAATCAGTGCAGGGTTTCTTGGGGGAAAGCAAAAATATTCTAAAATTAGATTGTGGTGATTATTGCACAGCCCTATGAATATACTAAAATCCACTGAACCATACACTTTAAAAAGGTGAATTTTATGGTATGTGGATTATATCTCAATAAAGCTATTTAAAAACTACCTTACACGGAGTTTAGCACATAATAACTACAATAATATAGCTAACACTTATATGGTTGTGGAGCAAGTTGCTACACGGTGCATCATGGGAACACAGGTTTGGGGCACAAAAAAAACTTTCAGCAAATGATCCCTTTGTTTCTTGCACAGTATAAAGAGTCCAGAAGAGAAAAATAATCTCCTTGTCACTTACACAGAACAGAGTCCAAAAGAGCAAGGGAAGAAGTCCCATCAGGGCCAGTCTCCTTGGGTGGCCAAAACTGCTCAGCAGGGGGTCAGTGGATGGCATCTCCAGGCACCCCACTTTGCATTGGAGAAGAGAGACAAATGTTTGAGTGTGGTTTTTATCCACCCGGGAGTGAGGGGGCGCTGCCACTGAGAATTCCTATTCTGATAAGCATCTGGGACTTCTGGTTCCAGGCCCCCGCCAGGGTTTTTGGTCTGGCCCGGCCTTTCCATTAGATTTAATGTCTCCCCCAGATTGTGGAGTGGCGCACAATAGAAAAGGGGGTGGGGTAGCGGAAGGCTGGGAGGATGGTGGCTTAGCTTATGTTCCGGACTTCCCCAGAGAAGGAGGTGGGGGTAAGTGAGGTCTGGGCAGCTGGCCGATTAAGTGTCTGTGATTTCCCTAACAATGGTACTTTACCACGTGTCAGGCACTGTGCTAAGCACTTTACATGTATCAACTCACTTAATCTTCATGACAATACTATGAAGTAGGTACTGTTATTACCTCCATTATACTGATGAGGAAAGTGAAGCACAGAGAGGTTGAGTGACTTGCCTAGGGTCACACAGAGACATAGCCAAGATGCTCAGATGTTTCCTTCTCACATCTTTATATCTTTCTTCAATACTTGCACAAAATAGGTGCTCCACAAATTTTGAATTAATATATCCATCAAATATTTCTATTCATCTAGCAAATATTTACCAAGCATTATTACATGCTAAGTAATACCTGTATTCCCATCTTTATCCCTGCTTCTTTTCATTCAAGAGGGAGCAGATGGGTACAAAGATTCATTCACAAATACTTATTGAGTGCCTACCATGTGTCGAGCACTGTTCAAAATGCTGAGGATATACAATGAATAAAACAGACAATTCCTGACCTCATAGAGCTGACATTCTATGGGGGAGAGAGATAATAAACAAATAGTAGAAATAGAGAGCATGTTGGATCATGAAGGTACTCTGGAGAAAGACAAAGCAGGGAAGGTTGATGGAAAGGTCTGGGTGAATCAGACATAGTCTGTGTCCTCCAGGAGCTCTCAGCCTAGTCAGAGAGATATAACCACAAGTTACAAACACAACTAAACAAGACAGTCTGTGCAAAGTGCTGGAGTTGAGGCACAAAGATGGGGCTGCTGGGAGGTCCATATAAAATGAAGGTATTTGCTCTGAGCTTAGGATTTCAACAGATGGAGGTGGTAGAGCTGAGCAATACTTGCTGAAGGGAACCATGTGCAGTGGGAGGAAAGGCACAGGGGCAGGAAAACAGTGTGTGTTTAGGGAGCCACACGTAGTTTAGTTGTGTGTGCATGCATGTGTGTTGTAAGGGATAGGAGATGGGAAGACATAGCTTGACTCTGCTTGGAGAGGGCTCCATTGCCAAAATGGAGAATCTGAACTTTCTTTTATAGGCAATAAAAAGTCATGGAAGCAGGAAGCAGGGGAATGACATGGTAGGAGGGAGGGGGACTGTATTAGTCAGCCAAAGGGGTGCTGATGCAAAGTATCAGAACTCTGTTGGATTTTATAAAGGGGATTTATTTGGGGTAGGAGCTTATGTCACAAGGCCCTAAAGAGTCCAACTCAAGGCACCATAAGATGTACTTTCTCATCCAAAGTCTGTTGCCACGTATTGATGCAAGATGGTGGGCAATGTCTGCGAGGGTTCAGCCTCCCTCTTTCCTCTTAAGGCTCCATGGTCCCAGCTTCTTCCAATCTCAGCTGTAGGCTGGGATAAGGCTTGTCTCTCTCCCCGGAGTTAGTTTCTTTCTGGGCTCAGCTGCTCTGACCTCTTCACAAGGTCAGCTGTAGACTATCAGGCTTATCTCTCTTCTCAGAGCTTCTGCCATGTCTAATGAGCTGTCTCTCTTCCTCTGTGTTCTTCTTCTCTATCTACTTCCATGTAAAAGTCTGTTTTATATCAGCCCACCAAGGGGCTGGGACTCAATGCTGAATCGCACTCTAATGATGTGGTTGAATCAAAGCTCTAATCTTAGCATAATTTAATCAGACATCTCAGCAGAATCTAATACAATCAAAGGGTTATAATCTATACATAATCTATATTTTATAATCTAAATATAATCTATATATTTTTTGGAATATATAGTCACAAGGACCTTCATGGCTATTGTATGTATTGAATATTACACACTACAAGATGAGTTTTATATTGATTGTTTGTTGTTATTTAACAGAAACTGTGGCGCTACCTCCTTTGCCTGCCTGCTGCCTCCCAAAGTCAATTCCCAGAAGCCTCAGTCCCTGGTGTGTTTGCTGTAATTCCCCTTACCCTAGGGCCGGCTTTGCCAAGGAATGCAGAGCTAGAGCAGGAAAGAACCCTGAAAACCATGTCTCACCACTATACCAGTATCCAGTAAACAAGAACTTGTCATAATAATGAGATCCATGAACCATTTTCCTTGCATTCAAAGGCGATATCTGTTCAAATTGTTTTTTTCCCACTGAATTCTCACAGCTCTATCCATGAGCAGACCTTCTCCTGTACCTATTAGCTGCCAGTCTAGAGATGGGAAAATTGAAATTTGTAAAAAGTCATTGTTATTTCCCTCAAAGAGTTTACAGTCCAGACTGCCAGAGCTGAAGGGACCTTAGCAAATCTCTCATTTTACAGATGAGGACACTGAGGGCCAGAGAGAAATGACTTGCACATTATTGCCATGTGACCACTGGGCCACATTTTTTCTTGGGCTATTTCCTCAGGTCTGGTGTTCCAAAGAGTCTTAAGATCGTAGACTTTAGAGAGCAGAAAGATTCCTATCTCACATTCCTCACAGATATGTTTCTCACTATCTGTGAGGAACATAGGAGAAGAAAAAAGGAAGGAAAAAGGAAAACTCTGTTCTCTGTTGGGATCCCTAAAGAGATAGAGGTGTTTAAAACTGAGACAGCATTTGCTAATTAATTAATTCTCCTGCCAGCCCCCTTCCCCCTGGTGGGGGAAGGGGCGAGATTTATCCAAAGTACCTGTCATTCTTGTGCAGTCACACAGAAAGCAATCTTAATAGGTTAGTCTTGAGTTTTGTTTTAAGAAAATTTTTTTTCTCAAGATGATTTGTAAGCTTTATCCTGTCAGAACATAAAACCACATAACCCAATGTGTTTCCAATTTTGTCCTAGCTGCCATGAAACTTTGAGCCAAATTCAGAGTCCAATTATAATCCAGTTCATTTTAGGTACCTGGCAACATCTATTCATGCTTCTTTTGCATGGTCTCTGGTCTGTTTTCTTCCACACATTTTTATCCCTAATTGTCTTTCTTTCATGTTATAACTGATGAGTCGCCTAATATCCTCTTTAAAGTAGGCAGGATCTAAATCTTACATAAACTAAACGATATTTACAGATGCCAAGGGGATTTGAAACAATGAAGAACATCTGAAGGAACAGAGGCTATTTGGCCTAGAGGAGAACAGGCTTATGAGGACATGATTACTGTCTTCAAATATCCAATAGGCTGTCAGGGGGGCAATGTGGCAGAGTTTTTCTGCTTAGCTCCAAAGGGGACAGCCAGAAGGAATGGGTGAAAAATATGGGGAGACAGATCCCAGAGGGAAGAAGCCTCTCACAAGTCGAAGCCAGCTGAAAACAATAAGTTCGCCATCATTGGAGGTCTTCAAATAGTGGTTGGATGTTCTCATTTGGAGGGTCTGTTGCATAGAGAATGTAAACACTGAAGGAGTTCAGTAAGATGATTTTAAAGGTCCTTCCCAGCCCTGATATATGCAAAACACAGTCCTAGGTGTAGAAAAGATGACTGGGTTGGGTGGGGAGGGGCAGGAAAGAAAGAAAAAAAAAAAAGGTTCATCAAATATCAAATGCCTGGAACATTCTAGCCAAAAGCAGTGATCCCTGGCTGCTCCTGGGACACTTGTAAGAGGAAGAACGGTCCATAAACAGAACCCAAGCCTGTATTTCCCCAGTCCTATTCCATGTGACTTCTATGGGGCAGGAAAAATAGAAAAATCTATTCCATTGCACCCTATTACCACCTAACTGGCTGTTATCCAAGGAACAACAGGTCAAGGTATTAGAGCTGGAATGGAACTTAGAGATCCAGTAATTCAAATACCTCATTTTAAAACTGGATAAAAAGGAGCCCAGAGAGGAGAAGAGACTTGTCTACCTGTTAGTTACTTTGCCTAACCATGTGTTGCTTAAGGGCAGAGACAATTTTGCTCACCTTTTAATCCCCAACCGGGAGGCCCTGGGACCTTGCACATGGTGGATACGCAGTAAGCAACTGGTAAATTGAATTGAATTGTACAGAAACTCTGCAACTAGAAGCTAGGCCTTTTTTTTTTTTTTTTTTTTGAAGCTAGGCCTTTCAATGCCCAGTCTCTGATGTTTTCCATGATAAAATTTCATTCAATTCAATTCAGCAAACATTTATTTGGCATCTCTGTGTACCAGGCCTGGAGTTATAGCAAGAGGCAGGCTGTGCCCTCAAGGAACAAATGGTTCCTCCAGGGAGCTAAGCTCTTCCCCTCTCGGCCCCTGCACACCTGTTGTTCTTTTGGCGAGGAAAGCTTTACTTGCTGCCTTTGCCAACTTACCCCCTATTCACCCTTCAGATCTCAGTTCAAATGTCAGTTCATCAGCAGCACCTTCTCTGACTCCCAGACTAGACAGGATCCTCTGATATATGCTCTCAGTGAGCCCTTTTCCTTCCTTGAACTTAGCAAGTTTGTAATTATATATTGATTTGTGTAGTTCTTTATTTACTTCCTGTCTTCCTCATTGGACTGTTAGTTCTGCAAGGGAAAATACTCTGCCTACTTTGCTCCCCACTGTATGCCCCAAATCTGGCAAAAAGCTTGGTACATGGGAGGGAAGCAACAAACAATCCATGTTTGTTGAATGCATGAAGCAACAATCTAAAGGAGTATACTGATTGATAAAATATAACTACAACTTGATGTAATAAAGGGTATAAGATAATACAGAAATCAGTTCTTCAGAAAGGAGGAAGAGGCCAGCTCCTGCATCAATGTTGCTGGCCTAGGCTGGTCTTCTAGAATACATACACTGCCACACAATCAGGCGTGGGGCAAACAGCAAGAACAGAGGCGTAGCTTTGTGAAAGTGCCTGTTGTGTTCAGACAAACCAAAGCTACTTGTCAGCATCTCTCTTATTTCCCCAGTCTCCTGAGAAACAGGACAGATCTGTCACAGTAGGGCACACTGGGCACCTGAGTGCTGGTTTGGGTTGGGGCACAATTGGCAAAGTCAGACTGTGTGGAGCTGGCAAAGCCAACAGGAAGCTCCTGGAATTTAGGATTCACAGATCTCTCTTTTCCTCAATATTCTCCCCTACAGGAAAAAGACTGAGAGGATTGATTTGTCCTGGAAGTTGGAGACGATTCTGCACCTTTTGGGGTGAAATAAGACCTACTCCTAGGCTTGAGAGTGTTGCCCTCTAGTGGTAATAATAATGATGATGGTAATGATAATGATAATAATGACTGGATGTAGTCCTTGAAATTCCTGCATCTTGGGAAACCCTTGAGTCCCGGAAAAACTGAGATGATTGGTAATCCTACTCCTTGATGGTGTTCTATGCATCCTGCATTCACATGATCCCATTAGCTTGCTCATAATCCCCAAGGCCAGGAATCAGGATTCAGTATCCACAGATTTATAGAGCTTTAAAGACCCAGCCCATTTTCCAGATGAGGAAATAAACCCCAAGAGAAGGGAAGTAACTTCCTTGTTCAACATCACATTACAAATTAACAGCAGAGCCAGGACCAGAATCTGAGTATTCAAACCCACAGCCTCATGCTCTTCCCCTCTGCCTGACATGCCCTCACCTATTCTTCAGTTTAACTAGTTCTCACTTCCTCCAGGAAGCCTTTCCTAAACTGCTCCCCCACTCCAATCCTTTCAGAAAGCTTTCCCCTCTGAAAGCCTAGAACACTCATTTGGCACTTAACATGTGCTACAGGTATGGCTTTTTAGCCTTTAAAAATGACACTAGAAAGAAAGGAAAGTTCCTTGGCCCCCCCACCCCCTATCCCTCAGAGAGTCTGAGCAGCCTCTGGTTAGAAGAGTCTCAGATGTGCCCACAGTTTGTCCAGGGCCCTGAGGAAACCGCATTTGGCATTGCAGAGCAAAGAAAGAAGCAGAGAAAAGCATCTGCAATCACTAGGTGGGCTGGATTTGAGAGTCAAGAGCTGAGGAGTGGTGAGAAAGCATTCTTGGAGTCTCAGTGGGAAAGGAGAGAAAGTGAGAGCCTTTCTCGCCCCAGTGATATCGTCAGGGAATGGGTCCTAGTTTTCTTACTGCCAGAATTGCAATGTCCTTCTCTGCTCCCCTGGTCCCTGACAAGGACCCCCCAAATAAGCTCTTGCGTCTCCCCTCCACTGAGACAAATTTGCAAACTCCCACATCTCTGTGGAAACGGCAGAGAGCAGGAGAGAAGAAAAAAGGAGAAAAATCCACCCACATGCCAACAAAGTGGAAAAAAAAATAACCCAGGCCTTGTCTAACTCAGCTGTTGGCTTGCTGCTCCCTCCCACTGTGGTGGCTGCTCCTGCCTCCTGGACAGAGACCTGGCTTTGTTCAGCCTCACTTCCCATCCTAAGCTGGCTTTTGCCTGTGGCTCCCTGCCACCAGCTAAGGGAGGGAGGGTCCTGGAGGCAAACAGTAAGAAAACTGGTAGAATGGACTAACAGAACCAAATGCTCTGGACTAACAAAGCTCCAAATGCTGTGGCCAACCACAGACTCAATTCCAATCACTGTCCCCAAAACCATGCAGGGGACCCTTCTCCCATGCCAAGGAATCGGGAGACAGAGTACTACCCACAAGCTCCCCTCCGCCAGCCATGCAATTTCTCCTTCGGATGCTGTACCTTACCTCTTCTATCCTTTCACCCCCCCACACACATAGTCCTTTCCCTCTACTGCCTCTCTCTCTCTCTCTCTCTACCATTTTCAGGCTCTGTTTTCAGTCTAACTTCTATTACAATCTTCTTGTGCTTCATTCTTTCTTCACCTTCTGCCTCAGGAGGACATAGCATTATCTAGACTCCTTACTCCACTACCATAGCCGGGTTCTCCCCACCTCACTCCATCCTGAAAGATTCAAAGGAACTAATGATTCTATTTCCAACAATCAAGATGGCACTGATAATCCACAGTGTGAATTGGCAATAGAGATATGCAAAATATCACCACTGGATACGGCTACTCAAATGCTTATAAGAGGCAAGGCTTTAGGTGAGAGTGTAAGAGTGACACGCTTAAGAGTGTCCAGTTCTGGGCATCATATTTTTTTATTTTTTATTTTAAAGAAGCTTTAGATTACATAAATGTTACATCAAAAATATAGGGGATTCCCATATACCCCACCCCTCCCCCTCACACACTTTCCCTCATTAACATCTTTCATTAGTGTGGTACATTTGTTACAACTGATGAACACATACTGAAGCATTGCTGCTAACCATATAGTTTACATTATAGTTTATGCTTTGCACCACACAACTTTATAGGTTTTGGCAAAATGTATAATGGCCTGTATCTGTCATTGCAATGTCCCAAAAATGCCCCACGTGACACCTATTCTTCCTTCTCCCTCCCCTCAGAACCTCTGGTGACCACTGCCTTTATATCAATGATACAATTTCTTCCACTGCAGGAATAATAATAAGTCTTCTTTAGTCCATAGTTGCATTCACCTCTTGTGTTTGTTCATTCCTCAGTCTTGAGGATTTTGGGATGGTGATGGGCATCATATTTTTAAAAGAACAAAATGGAGTGTGTTCATAGGAAGAGAGGGATCTGGAAATCATTAATATTAGAAACTACTGAGGAAAATGGAGATGTTAGTCTGTAGGAAAGAGGATATAGATTCATAGAATCATGGAAAGATGGAACTACAATGAGCTTTTTGGTAACCTTGCCCAGCACTCCATTTTACAGATGAGGTGATTGAGGCTCAGAAAGGGAAGAAGACTTGGGGTTGTCATGCAGAAGGGACAACTTTGTTCCATGGGCCTCCAAGAAGCATAAGGAGGACCAGTGGGTGAAAAATACAAAAAAGTGGATTTTAAATGACAGTTTTGTTTCTTCCTTCCAAATCTGTATTCCTGTTATTTTGTTTTCTTGTCTTACTGCACAGACTCAGACTTCCAGTTCAATGTGGAACAAAAGGGATGATCATGAGAATCTTTGTCTTGTTATTCATCTTAAAGAGAAGGCCTCCAGTGTTTCACCATGATATATGAGGTTCACTATAGGATTTTTAAAAAAATATTT
>JAQZBX010105053.1:0-10890 GCA_029593785.1 Cabassous unicinctus
AGAGAGGTGTTCTGCCACCTGTGCCACCTCAGTTCCTGGTTTTTCAGCATGTCTTGTCTTGGCTCTCCCTTGTTTCTCTCTCCTATTACATCGTCATCTTGCTGCGTGGCTCGGCGGGGCCTGGCAGCCCGCGTGCCTTCTATATTTTTCTTTATTTTATCAGGAGGTCCTGGGGATCAAACCCAGGTCCCTCCATATGGAAGACGGATGCCCAACCATTTGAGCCACGTCCACCTCCAATGTAAAGCCTTTGGATTTAAATCAATCAAAGGGTATCATACCCATAGAAACAGACCAGTTTACAAACATAATATCTTTTTGGAATTCATAAATAATATCAAACTGCTACACATGCCTCTTTCTCTCTTGCATTTTTTCAAATAATACTTCCTTTCCTACTCTGCTATTGGAACTAATTTTATCAAGATAAACAGTTACCTGTACCAAATCCAGTGGTCTCTTTTACTTCATAGCAGCATGTGACACAGTTGATTACCCCCTTTGCTCCTGAAAATCCTTCTTAGATTTGGTGTAACTCACTTCTGTGTCTTCCTTTTGCCTTACTGATTGTTCTTCTTTAATGATTCCTCCTCTCTTCTAACCTCTAATATTGAATTTTCTAGAGGTTCCATTATCATTACAAAAGCTTTAAGTTCTAGATCTTTTCCTCTAAGCTCTCTCCTTAAGCATTTTCACCCAGTCTTATTACTTTAAATAGTATCCACATATGCTGATGGCTTTCAAACTAATACCAGCGCTGATCTCTCTTCTGAGATACATCTAACTGCCTACTAGACATCTGTACTAGAGTCTAATAGGAATATCAAACTCAATGTGTCCAAAACAGAATTATTGATTCCCTGCCAGATATCCTGTTCCTCCTTGTTTACTGTTTCCTATTTTGGTGAATATCAGTAGTACCCTATTACTTAGGCTAAATCCTTGGTGACACTCAATTCCTCTACCCTCCTCTCCACCCCACCCCCATGAAACCATCAGCAAGTATTGCCATTCCACCTCCTAAATATATCCTGTTAGATAGCCTCCATAATGTTTCTTCTCCACCTGGATGTCTGTGAAATGGTTTCCCTACTTCCATTCTTATTCCACCACAGAATGGCTTTTAAAAATATATTAGAGTGTCACTTCTCTCTTTGAATTCAGTTGCTTCCCAGTGCATTTAAATAAAATCCTACCTTCTTAAGAAGGCTCTCTCTCATCCCACCCCATCAATCTCTAGTCCATTTCCCTGTTTGTTTGCTTTTTCTTTTTTAATCTTTAACACTTAATCAGGCATGAAATCACCTTGTTTATCAGTTTATTGCCTGAGTCCACCCTCTTCTGAGAAGGTAGGCTTCATGAATGTAGGGACCTTATTTGTCTAATTCACCAATGTATCTCTACTGTCTATAACAGTATATATATGTATATATAGTGAATATTCAGTAAGTATTTGTTGATTGGATAAATAAGATTTTTATTTGAGCAGAAGCAATAATATCTATGATATACTTTTGTCAGTTTCCATAAGGAAATGAGTAAGTTGTTTAAAGCTAGGTTAATGCTTTTTTAGCTATTATCATACTTCTTTTTTTAAGAATATTATTGGCTTAGTGCTTCATGTGATTACAAGTATAGCAAGGTGGAAGTTAATGTAGTCCCTCCTGATTTTCATGGGCAATATAAAACTTGAAAATGATGATAAAATGGGTAATTTGAAGCTCATATGGATAGTCATTTTTGGATTTTTGGCTACAAGGTCCATTATCATTACAGTTCAAACATTATTATGATTTCACTTAGCAGTTTTCATCCAAAGAATTAATGTATGATACATGAGTTTGCCTCTGAGTGCCTTGACTGTAAATCATTTCTTAAAATTCATTACTAATTCACTGTATGAGAATTTCCACAGTGCAGTCATTATTATATATGATGTATGTCCTCTCTGTCCCCAAGAAAGTTTAAATCAAATCTATGTCTAACATTCAAATTGTACTGTCTTCTCCAACAACTTTTTTCCAGGTATAGATTTAATCTCTACATATATGAGTAGTTTATATTATGTTTGCAAAAAGTAAGAGTATAGTTGAGAAATATATGTAGTGTCAGAATAGGTGCTATTAAAATGGTAGAGGATCCTACCTTTGACAACTGTCATCCATCCCTAAAGAAAATTATGCCCAGGATAGAGACCCAACAATCTATTATTCTGAGGCTTTGCATTGTTTCATACCACAATTAAAACTCCATTGAGCTAGGAAAAACTAGAGCTCTCCTGATTTGTAAGTTAAAGTAAAGAAGAAGACCTAGGTAGAAAAGTGTTTCTCCTTAAGACAGAACACAGCTGCTTACACTACCCATTCCATGCAACCCTTTAGATCAGAAGCAGCCCTCTTATTTCATATGTTTAGGAGGAAGGGAAGACTGAGAGAAAGACCTTACTTTCTCCTGAATAGGAAACAGCATTATCCCTTTTAGTACAGCTGTAGGTAAAGAAAAGGACACCAGTCATATGAACTCTGTTTAAACTTTGCCCCCAAGACTGTGGACCAAATACAGAGTCCTGGAATTTGGCCATATCATACTAAGCCTTCCTTTTGGGAGAAGTAGGATTGAGGCAAAAAGAGGAACAGGGACCTTTTTTCTAAGCTTTTTAAGTAAGGGTTTTAAAGTTTTTAAATAGTTTTAAGTTAAAAGGTTTTGCTTTTTTATACTATAGATATAGATAAATATATAGATGGCTGGGATAAAGATTCTTCATCACCTAAATCCTGACCTTCATCCCCTGGAGAAGACATTGTAAGGCACTTAGATTGACCCTTTTACAAAGGCCAACTAGAAACCACCTCCATTGCCTTAAACCAAGGTTTCATTTATTCACATCTATCCCAAAAAGTCAAACCTGAATCTCCTCCTACCAGTACAGGAGCCACCCAGAACATAACTGCCCAAGATGAGAGTATTCTGGAGTAGGAGGTGGAGTGTGCCCAGTGTAAGCTTATTTATACCTTTCCCCACAAGGCTCTACCTGTGGAAACAAATATCTGGAACAGTAACACTGTTTTTCCTTTGGTGGGAAAGTAGGAGAGTTTGGGGATTGGTGAGAATAAAACTTTACTGTTAAGAGGCCAGTACCCCCCAGCCCTAAAGATATTTTTAATGCAGTAAAGTGCTAGGTATTTTTTCCTCCATCTAGGACTGCTTATATCCAGTCACTGTAGTTCCCAAAATTGTGAATAGTATCAATGAAGGATACTCAGAATGATTAGAAGGATAACATTATTTCCCTTTTATTTAGTTGGCCATATCTCACTGAGGTAGTAGTCTTAAGATAGAAGAGTCTTGTCATCATCTAGCAAAGACAGTTCTTCATTGATTAGATATAAAGTTGATTCTCCTCAGACCCTTCTAGAAGAAATACATTTACTAAAGAATGGAAAGAATGTCGTTATTAGATAGTTGCTCCAAAGTTTGTTCCATAGTGTGGGACCTGGAAATGGTATTATATCAAGATAAAGAATAAGATTTTTTTCAAGGCTTGCTTTTTACTGAGACAGTGGATTAACAGTCTCACATTCTACTTTCCACTGGAGTAATAATCATAAAGACCCAAGGAGTGTTCTTGATATGAGGAAGAAATGGTGAATTCTAACTTAGTATTTTTTTTTTCTTTCTGCTTTGCTGTAGGTATTCTAATCTGATTTTGAACTTGTTTTCCTTGATGGTAGATGCAAACATTCCAGATATTGCTCTTGAACCAGATAAAACCGTGAAAAAGGTAATTTTTATGCATTCATATTTAAGAGAGCCTAAGGTTTCAATAACTCATTTCTCCTTGTAGTCAGGGCTGCTAGACTCTTAAGTAACGTAAATTAAGAAAGAGATCTTTTGTTTGGCAAAATCTTAGGTGTTATTGACATATGGCATTATGTCACATCATAGAACTCAGAGAATATTCATAACCATACTTGACTAAGAGAAGCTTTCATACTTTTTTTTCACTTTCCAAAATACAACTACTTCCCAAGTCCTTTGCTGCTAGTTCTCCTTCCCTGTTGATATCCACCAGCATATGATAAGTCTTCATATCTGGAAAGATAGCTTGTAACCCTTGATTTTTTTCTTGAAAAGTTTATCTCATCCTTTAATATTCCAGGTGGGATACCTCATTGCTGGCATTCCAAGTCTAAGCATGCTAAGGCTCAAAAACAATACACTGTAGATTTTTTATGCCATGTAAGGTAAAACAGCCATTCTTTAGCCTTCACATCCAAACCCTCAGTTACAAGCATTTCTTACTGTGTCATTAGAAAAGAACAATGGAGGAGCGGATGTGGCTCAAGCAGTTGAGCACCTGCTTCCCACATAGGAGGTCCCGGGTTCGGTTGCCAGTGCCTCCTAAAAACAAAAGCAAACAACCAGCAAACAAACAAAAAAACCAACTCAGGGGAGCCAATGTGGCTCAGTGGTTGACAGCGCTAGCTACCCACTTACGAGGTCCTGGGTACAATCCCCGGCCCCAGAACCTCAAAAAATACAACAACAAAGGAAAAAAATGTAGATGAACTGTTATTCAGAGCTATTTTACCTTGATTTCTTGTACAGATGTGGGGAAAGGCAGCAGATTTGAAGGTTTTTGTCTGAATTAATATCTGTTTCTCTTATTTATGTGGTGGAGATTGTATGTAAAGTGCTTTATTCACCCAATGTTAACATAATTTGATCTTAAATATCAGTGTAATTACCAGTATTGTAGTTCAATAAAAGATAGTGCAGATTGTTAACTTCATAGAATGAGAAAATTATTTGAAGGACAATAGCAGTTTCAGAGGTGGATCTGCTCTGGTGGTTGAAAATAATAATCAGTTCCAAAAAGCCCTAAATTATGACTGAACATTTTTAGATATCTCTGTGCATTTAACAGGAACGTGACTAATTTCTTTTTCCTATCCTATAAATTAAAAAAAAGAGAGAGACTTTAAATTCTTTAACCATTTAAGAAAAGTATCTTCTTTTTGGCATTCCATTCTTTTATCTAGCCAGCACTGTTTCAATATATTCCTTTTCCTCTGTCATTTTATTATTGTTTTCATTCACTAAAGCTCATCCATCAAGAAATATAATTGACTGATAAAAATTTCCTTAGCTATAATCAATTGTCTGCACCAGATTTCAAAATTTGTCTTTTTTTTTTTGGCCTATGTTCTATTCAGGTTTGTTTTGCTGCTTATTTTAAGCCTATTTATCTCTGTCATAAAAGTTCACTCTTACTTGTTTTCACCCGTGTTCCAAAGTCATTTGTGAAAGTTCTAATAGCATTTTCAAACTTTTTCCAATTTCTTCTGGCAGTTAAGCTATGTTGTTCTTGTTAATTCATTCCATCTGTTTCTATTTTAGAAAATCATGATTTTGTTGTTTAAGGATAATGCTCTTTTATTACCACTTATCTTCTTATAGCACTATCTTTTCAAAACATGAAACAATTCATTTTATGAAAAACAAAAGCATGTACATTAGTCATGTTCCCTTTAGGGTAATACTCACCTAGCTATTATTCTACTGTCAGTTAAGTGAACCTTGAAAACTGGCATTTCTCCATTTTTCCCACAAAGATATTTCATAAAAGATTTCTTTGCTTTCTTTCTATTTTTGATCAAAAATGTGAAGTAACCAAATACAACATAAACTTGACATTAAAGTCATAATATTGAAATGTTATTATGAAATAGGCTAAAACTTATATTTTATATTGGTTGACTTTTTCAAGAAGGAGACTTTTATAGTTTGATGAAATAAACATTGTTGATATTACTTCGAAGTCTTGCTACTTCGAAAATGTTTGTTTTTGCCGTATAAATGGTTGCCAGCTAGAGAAACAGAGCAATACACTTGAGGCTGAAGTCTTCAAAGAAGTACAAGGTACTCAGATTATTTGAGTGGCCATAATTCAACAATATTTCCTTGTTCCCATCTTTTTTTTTTTTAAGATTTATTTATTTATTTATCCCCCCTTTGCTTCTTGTGCTTGCTGTGTCCATTCGCTGTGTGTCTTCTCCGTGTCTGCTTATCTTCCCCTTGCTGTGAGGTCCCGCTGCATCAGCCCCTCGCGCCGCGTAGGCCGGCCTGCCCTCACAAGGAGGCCCCGGGAAGCGAACCCGGGGCCTCCCATATGGTAAATGAGGGCTCTATCGACTGAGCCACTCCCGCTTCCCATTCCCATATCTTTTATATATCAATTTCTGTTAACCTAGCTTGTTTCTTAGAAAACACCATTGTCCACAAACTTGAGATGGGATCAAAATTTAAGCATATAATCATCAGCTACAAATGTTGAGTGCCTGGTAGGTTAGTGTGCCACTGTCTGCTTGCTGCTAAAAGAAGCTTGCTCAAAATTAGTTTTAATCCTTTAAAACTAATCAATTAAAGCAAGGTTGTCCACATAGTCTAATAAAAAGAATACATGGGAGGTGGATGTGGCTCAAGCGATTGAGCACCTCTCTCCCACATGGGAGGTCCCAGATTTGGTTCCCGCTGCCTCCTAGAGAAGACAAGCAAGACAGCAAGCAGGCGTAATGGGCTGACGCAGCTAGCTGGCACAAGATGACGCAACAAGAAGACACAAAGAGGAAACACAACGAGAAACACAACAAAGCAGGGAGCAGAGATGGCTCAAGTGATTGAGCGCCTCTCTCCCACATGGAAGGTCCCAGTTTCGGTTCCTGGTGCCTCCTAAAGAGAAGACAAGTGACACACACAGCACACAACGAATGGACACAGCAGATAGCGAGTGCAAACAACGGGGGTGGGGTAGGAGAATAAATAAATAAATCTTAAAAAAAAAAAAGACTACATAATGACAAATGCCAAATATAATGGTACCAGTATCATAACTAAAGCATAGCAGATAGAGTAAATTTACAATAAGCAAATTTTTTTTTTCTTATTTTTTACAGGAATACTTAAATCAAAAATACAGAGGCTTATATAACAAACACTTATATAACCACCATACATATTTAACAGATGTTAACATTTAGCCCTATTTGATTTAGGTCCTCTTTTGTTAATGAATTGAAATGCTAAGATTAGTGTTAGATTACTTTCATGCACATTCCTCTTTCCTAATGGTAATCATTCCCCTGAAGTTTGAGTATATCCTTCTCATGCCTATTTTTTATACTTCATTCACTTACTCTACAATATTTATTGAACTGTGTATTATGTGTCAAGCACTGTCCCAGTGTTTTGGCTTATAATAATAAACAAAACAGAATCCCCTGCCTTCATGGAGCTTATCTTCTAGTAAGGACAACAAACAATAAAATAAGTAAGATACATAGTATATCAGATAGTGATCAGTATTACAGAGAAAAAAAATTTAAAGAGAGGGGGAGAAATGAAATGTTGAGTTGCAGTAGTGTTGGAGATTTTAGATTTTAGATTTTAGATTTTTGGGCCAGAAAATGCCTCACTGAAAAGATAGGAGTCAGCTCTTTTTTGAATAAATTAAAAGGATATATTTTATAAACCTGTGGTAGGGAATAAGACTTCTTAGTCAATTTCTATAAAATGCACTCAGGAAGGAAAGCAGTTTAAAAATTTTGAGATAAAAAACCATATATACTCCATAGCAAATCATTAAATTTCCTTCTACATAAGGTGGGTTGAAAGAACACAATTGCCTCCTTTCAAGGAATTTTAAATCTTAGCTTTTTTTTTTATACCTCTGGATATTTATTCAGGAAAAAAATATTGAAAGAGAAGGTAGAACTATTTTAAGGGATAATACATGACCACTTGACAGCCAATGCTTTTTCATTCATATTTTCCTTTAATTCAGTAATAAAAAAGAAGCCTTGCGTAAGTATGGTAACAAGTTTGTTCAAAGTAATTTAAGAAGATAAACTACTTTGTGTTGAAGAATTAACTGGATGTGTTCCACCTGTAAATTTTCAAGCAAAAAATCATATATATACAAACAGTTAAACATTAGCTACAGATCTATTTCAAATGACCTATAAAATTAAATTAGGTTTAGTGCCTATAAAATCAATAAACATTCAGTCCATATATCACTTTCATGGAATTTTGGCAATGTAGATTTTTCTTCTTATACAGTAGCCACATATCTTATATTAAAAGGTTATTTAAAGAATTGATTCTCTTTTAGCAATAGTTGGATAGGGGTTCAGTTTCTATCATGTTTCTTTTTAATTATTCTTTATTTTTAATTGTTTTTTTAACGCAAGTAAGGGAGTTTTAATTCTAATGCCAGCTCAAGCAATCAGAGGAACTAAGCAAGAAAATATTTCTATTAAAACTCTTCCTTTCACCCTGATAAACACTTTGTTCTTTTGTTTAATTACTTTTGTGATTAAATAATTAGGAAATGAGAACAAGGAAAAACATTTTTATCCAAACTCTAAAATTTTGAGTTAAGAAGAGTTTAATGTGAGTGCTTTGCTTTTATTAAAATGAGTTACTATATCTGAAATGCTAAAAATTACATTATTTTTGGCAAAAGCTTCTATGTTAATTAATGTTAAGTTAGTCATTTGAATGGTGTGTTTTGAAATTCCAAAGGCTAAAAGTAAAAATTAGGTATAGAAATTTGAAATGACTGTGCTTCTTATAGACAGTATGGTTTAGTCTAGAAATGTGTTCCAGGTTTTGGTTTAGGGAATAACTACACATTTGAGAAGGCTGGTACATGAAGAATCTATCAAAGGCAAAAATTTAATATGCCATACTACTTGGAATGGTTGTGTGTAAACAGACCTTAGCAATTTAGAAATTGTATAGTTCTAGTATGGTTCAGGAACGTTAGGCTAATTTTCATTTTCCTTAACTTCCAATTTAACAGGTTACTCCTTAGAAACAAAAGAATGCACTATTTGCTGTCTCTCAGTCCCCTTGGTTTGCAATTAGGATGAAGGCAAGCGAAGATACTTGTTTGTGATTACTTTCCTAACCTCTCCCAGAGTTTGGTCTGACAATGGGAGTAGAGTAACATCATATCTGGAATAAAGTTTCTTATCCTTCCACGTATTTAGACAATTCCTAATATGGCTTACAAAAGAGCTACCTGGCACGTGGAATTACCTTGTATTGCCAGAAGTGTGAAGACTAAAAGGGAAAAGTCATCCAAGAGTTGTCAGAAGAACAGACTTAATATTTAGGGCACTTGTTTATTGAAGATGGTTGCTTTCTGATCACCATGTTAAATCCCCAGGGACAGACTAGAAGAATGCAAGTTTAAATTGGTCTTCAAATATAGGAAGACCTATTGCTCACTTAATTATGTGTTTGATAACCATTAAATGTATATGTGAAATTGGTGAAAAGTATGCTAAAATTTTTAAAGAAAAGTAACATTGAGTTTTCAGTTTTTAAAATGTATCCAGATTGAGGTTAAGAAGTTAATTTGGAAGAAAAAAATTGAGATTGAGATGACAGAGCCACATTTTGAAAGCAGAGACGTTGGATTATTTGATTTTGTTCTTTGTAGCAATTATGGCCTTTAAATCTGACAATTTCAGCAACTGGAAATTCACTGAACATAAAAATAACTTGGTAAACTTTACGAATGCTTTGTTTTAAGTGCCCAAGGCACTTAAAATTGTCCCATTTATTACAGTGGATGCCTCTGCTGTGAAATACCCATGGTTTCCTTTAAAAGCTATGCTGTCAAGGACAAGGTTTTTTTAGTCAGTCTTTCAGATGGGAAGTATCAAGCTGCAATGAAAACATCTTCTCTAGTTAAAAAAATAGTGAGTGTAAAACCAGTATCTGAGTGGGTTTGGATAAGACTTGATTTGCTAATAAACTTTAATTTAGTAGCAATTGTGTTTTATCATTGCTTTAACTGTTAACTCTTTAGAATAATTTCACTTGAATGACAAATAGAGCCTATTCTTAGAGCATACAGGTTATGCCTGTTGCATCTTATAGGAAATATTTATCTACTTTTTCTTTAAACTGTTCTAATGTATCTAAATTATTATATCATTTTATTATGGAGAGAGAACTGAAATGAGAGCCAGTAGATCATTTACTCAGTTGACACTGAGCCTGATAATTCAAGGAAATAATTACCTTCCCAGAACAATTTGAGAGGTTACACCATTGTGTCCTTTAGTGTTGGCCTAAAAAGTCAGGCTACCTCTTGTTAAGTAAATTTAAAAATATCAGTTTTTTATAGCTAGGTAGGTACAATACAAAATTCACCAGATTAAATCTTTCTGATAGTCCAGTACCAAAATAATGCAACATGTACTTACATGTAATAATTCATTTTGGTTATTATTGGCAAAGAGGGGGATGAGACTGTCTTTAGAAGATTCTAACTCTGAAATACAATATAGCCTTAAAATAATTCTCCATATAATTATTTTTCATCATAAAATATATTTTTTCACATTATCAATGTTTTAAGCTTTTAAGGATAAAACATCCAAACATCAAGTGATGATGTTAAACTTGAAATTCTTGGAACAGATTGTTTTCTCTGTAGTTAGGGCTGGCAACAAGGAAGAATTTCAAAAATAAAAGAGCAAATAGTTTCTGGAAGCTTTAAAAAGGTACGTCTTTAGAAGGACTCATTTTTTTTTAATTCTAAGTCAAATTTCCATGTGTATGAAGTGTATTTTACTTCTAGTTGATAAATGAGGCTTTTAAAAGGACAAAGTGATTAAATAATTTTTACCAGTGATGTCTAGGAATTAGAAAGTAAAAAGGAAGACAGTTAATCTCCAAAAGATCACTCCATGTTTAAAAATTAAATATTTAAATACCTTCTAAGGATTTTGATACATGCTACAACATGGATGAGCAGTTAGAGACATCATGTTGAGTGAGATAATCCAAACACAAAAATGCAAATATTAT
>JAQZBX010105054.1:0-10889 GCA_029593785.1 Cabassous unicinctus
TGGAGACCCAGGGAGAAAGATGAGCTGTTCACCTGATAGTTTGCAGCTGAAGAGACCAGAGCCCTGGACAGCTGAGATAGCCTGAAAAGAAATGAGCCTCAGGAAGAGAGATGAGCCTCTTGCTGGCCTACAGCTGAGATCAGAAGAAGCTGGAATCATTAAGACTTCGGAGGAAGAGGAAGGCTGAACGCTCATAGAGGCTGCCAGCCATCTAGCTCCAACAGGTGGCAATAAAATTTGGTGTGGGAAGTAACTTACTCTTTGTGGCATTGGGACTGAAAGCTTCTACCCCAATTAAATACCCTTTGTAAAAGCCAACAGATTTCTGGCATTCTGCATCAGCACCTCTTTGGCTGACTAATATACCCTCACCACAATGGTCAACTGATTTTTGTAATATATATTTTTAAAAAATACTTAGATTACATAAATGTTACACAAAAATATAGGGATTCCCATATGCCCCACTCCCCACACCTCCCACACACCCCTACAAAAACAACATCCTTCATTAGTGTGGCACAGTCATTGCAATTGAAAAATACATCCTGAGGCATTGCCATTGGGCATGGACTATAGTTCACATTAAAGTTTACACTCTCTCTCACACAATTCTACAGGTTATGGGAAGATATAAAATAGCCTTTATCTATTGTCGCAAATTCATTCAGGACAATTCTCAAGTCCCTAAAAAGCCCCCATATTACACCTGTTTTTCCCTCTCCCTGGACCCAGAGCCTCCAGTGGCCACTGCCTCCACAACAATGTTGTAATTTCTTCCACTGCTAGAATCACAAGTCTATAGTAGAATACCAGTAAGTCCACTCTTGTCCATAGTTCATTCCCTAATCTTGAGGATTCTGGAATGGTAATGTCCACTCAACCTCTAGTTGAGAGGGGACTTTGATCCCATAGAGCTGATGGATGGGACTCTCTTCCTTGCAGTTGTAGTCTCTCTCATTTCCTTGGTACAGTTGTTGTCAATCCTCACCTCCTTTTTAGTTGTCCTGGGTGAATCCAATGAACTGGAGAGTAGTTGTTGCAAATCCACTGAGGCTCAGGGCCCAGCTGGCACATGGATATCCCAAAGATTCCAGTCTCTTGTATGTATACCTACCAACTCCAGTACCAAGTATAGGTTTAAATAGAAGGGACACATGAGCCATGTGTTGGGAAGCCATAACTGAGTCCAACTCTTTCACTCTTAGGAGCACAAACTCCAAAGTAGGGCCACAGCAAGGCACCAAACTCTGGAGCTATCTGCCCTGTCCATAGGACCTGGGTGTCTCCAGAACCCTCAGGAGCCCCACACTTTGGGGTAGTAGTCACTTTGTCAGTCTATGAGATCCTGCTGAGATGTGCATAAGCATGACCTCTGGGATGACATCCTGACTCACTTTGAAGTCCCTTAACCATATAAACTAATTTGTTTTTACCTTTTCTCCCCTTTATTCAAGGTCTTTTTCCAGTTGCATTGCTAGTTGTTACTTGGTAGTAATCCCTTGGTGACAGGAAGGCTCATTACCAGTCTTGTCTCACACTGGGGGTAGGTAGTGCATTTATATCCTGAGTAGGGCTTTGAGAGAGGCCACATTTGAGCAACAAGGAGGGTCTCAGGAGGCAACTCTTAGGCACCTCACAAAACTAGGCTGTTTCAATTTCAAGAACAAAAGCTCATAAGCATAGCCATCCATTTCAGGGGCCCATCAATGGACCACCGTCCTTCTCCAGTCATTGCCACTGCACTTGGGGGACTGTTGCTGCTCTATTAGAGAACATGACAGAGCTCTCCAGGATGTGAACTCAATATTCTCTGTTATTGTGTGAATCCCCACCCACTGTGCAATACCCCATGAACATTTGAACACATTTATATACTTATATGTATGCCCAGGTGAACTTCCTCCCATGTATCCCTCATCACTGACATCCCACACCAACTACCCTCCCCTGCATGAGTAGTAAGCCTTCTGTGATCCAAAGCTTCTTCAAAAATGAAGCCTATAAAATAGCCAAATACAATTAATAGGTAAATGAAATAATAATGATAGGTTTGACTATAAGAAATAAAACACATAAAAAATTTTAAAAACTAAAACTAAAATTAAATTAAAAGATTGGAACATTAAAAAATAATGAAAAATATTTTAAAATTTTTATTGACATTTAGCCTTTCATTATTGTAATATCTGTTGTCCTGGATGTAGTGTGATATTTTTTTCCATTTATTCCCCAGTGCCTTACTTTTTTTCATTTTGTTTTCAAAGAAGTTTTAAGTCACAGTAAAGTCACATGCAGAAGACAGGGGACTCCCATATAACCAACACCCTCCCACTTTTCCCCATTCCCATATTAATACCATTTTATATGTGGATGGTACCTTTGTTACAAGTGATATACAAATAGTAAAACATAGCTACTAACCATGGTCAATGGTTTACATTATCGTTTGCATTTTAGATCGTACACGTGTATAAATTTTGATGATATTTAGCAGGGACTCTGTCTATCATTGCAAGATCATGTAGAACACTTCCATTGACCACTAAATAAACATTGTTCCATTTATTCTATTCCTCCCTCCTCCTTCCCTCATGGTCCATGTCAACCCCCTGGCTTCACTCCTTGGATGACAAGAATCAGAGTTGCTTGTAAAAACACTGAGGTCTTGGCCCATCGGTTTGTCTTCACCTATTAGGAACCACCCATTTACTCAAGAGACTCCTGCCCTTCTATTTGAGAACATATTGGTCCTCCCCAAGATGGAATTCCATCTCCTTCCCACTCATATGTGGGTCTCCAAACACTAATATAGCACATTATGACAAAATGATGACTCACACACTCCCTTGAAGCCTGCCCCAGGCACACCCAGTCCCAAATGTCCCCACATTAAACACCCTAAACCACTAACTGTTCCTTTGCATATTGCCATAAAAGCACCCCCAACTTTGTACTTTCAATCACATGCCTACCAATCCCCAGTGTTCACCTGGTCCCTTCCCCAGCCTTCCCACAAGTTCAATGGACCTTCCAACCCACCCTCCCCAATCTACCTACCTGTCAAACCTGCACTGCCCATCCCAATAGTATCGCTACCCTATTGTCATATCCCTTCAATAACTAATTACACACTTTCACTTTATGATAGATTACATTCCTATGGGATCACAAACTTCTCCCTTTCTGTAAACCTATCTTCCAGACAATAGCTCTCTGAGTCGGCTCAATTTAATTAATTCATATCAGTGTGGACATGTAATATTTGTACTTCAATGCCTGGCTTACTTCACTCAACGTAAGGTCCTCAGGGTTCATCCATGTTATCCCATGTATTAGGAATATATTCCATCTTACAGCTGAGTAGTATTCCATTGTATGTACCACATTTTGTTTATCCATTCATATGTTCATGGGCATTTCAGTTGATTCCAACTTTGGGCAATAGTGATTAATGCCACTATAAACATTTGTGTGCATATATCTGCTCATGTCTTTTCTTTCAGTTCTTATGGGTATATAACCAGCAGTGGAATTGCTGGATCATGTGGAAGTTCTATAGATAGTTTTGAGGAGACACCAAACTGTCATCCACAGTGGCTGAACAATTCTACATTCCCACCAGCAATGAATGAGGGTTCCCATTCCTCCACATCCTCTACAACACTTATAGTCCTCTAATTTTTTAATGGCTGCCAGTTTAATGAGTGTAAGATGGCATCACATTGTAGTTTTGATTTGCATTTCCCTAATAGCTACTGATGTTCAACAGCTTTTCATTTGCATTTTAGCCATTTGTATTTCTTCCTTGGAGAAGAGTCATTTCAAGTCACTTGCCCATTTTTTAGATGGGTTTGTTTTTTATTTTTGAGGTGTAGGATTTCTTTATATATGCTGGATATTAGGCTCCTATCAGATACATGGTTACCAAGTATTTTCTCCCATTGAGTAGACTGTCTTTTTACTTTCTTGATATCCTCCTTTGAGGTGCAAAAGGTATAATTTTGAGGAGATCCCATTTATCTATTTTTTCTTTTGCTGCTCATACATTTGGTTGACGTTCATGAGGCCATTTCTATTGCTAGGTCCTGTAGATGCTTCCCTACATTATCTTCTAAAATCTTTATGGTCTTGGCTCTTATATTTAGATCTTTGATCCATTTTAAGTTGATTTTTATATAAGGTATGAGACAGTGTTCCTCTCTCTTTCTTTTGGAAATGAATATCCAGTTCTCCAAGCACCATTTGTTGAAGAGGTCATCCTCTTCCAGGTAAGTAGGCTTGATGCCCTTGTCAAATATCAGATGACTATATATATGCAAAGATCTATATCAGAGCTCTCAATTTGGTTCCATTGTTCTGTATGTCTATCCTTGTGCCAATACTTTGCAGTTTTGACCACTGTAGATTTGTAGTACGTTTTAAAGTTAGGTAGTGTGATTCCTCCCATTTCATTTTTCTTTTTCAATATGTCTTCAGTCATTTGGGGCCTCTTGACCTTCCAAATAAATTTCATAGTTAGTTTTTCCAATTCAGTAAAAAAAATGCTGTGTTGATTTTTATTGGGATTGCATTAAATCTGTAGATTAGTTTGTGTAGGATAGATATCTTAATGATGTTAAGTCTTGTTATCCATGAACAGGGAATATTCTCCAATTAATTTAAGTCTTCTATGATTTCCTTTAACACTGCTGTGTAATTTTCTGTGTATAAGTCATTTACATCATATGTTAAATTTATTCCTAGGTATCTGATTGTTTAAGTTACTATTTTAAATGGTAATTTTACTTGATTTCCTCCTCAGATTTCTCACTATTGGTGTTCAGAAATGATGCTAATTTTTGCACATTGATCTTTTAGGCTGTTACTTTACTGAACCCATATATAAGTTCTAGAACTTTATCATAAATTTCTCAGGGCTTTCTATGTATAGGATCATGTTGTCTGCAATTAGTGAAAATTTTACTCCTTCTTTTATAATTTGGATGCCTTTTATATCTTTTTTCTTGCCTCAGTGCTTGGGCAAGTACTTCTAACACAATGTTAAATAGAGCATCATTATCTTGTTCCCAATATTAAAGGGAAAGCTTTTAGGATTTCACCATGGTATATGATATTAGCTGTGGGTTTTTCATACATACCCTTTATCATGTTCAGAAAGTTTTCTTCTATTCCTATCTTTTGCAGTGTTTTTATCAGGAAAAGGTTCTGTATTTTCAAATGCTTTTCCTGCATCTATAGATATGATCATGTGATTTTTTTCCTTTCTATCTGTTTATGTAGTGTATTACATTGATTGATTTTCTTATGTTGAACCATCCTTGCATACCCGGGATGAAACCCATTTGGTCATGGTGTATAATTTGTTTGATGTGCTGTTGAATATGATTAGCAAATATTTTGTTGAGGATTTTAGCATCGGGGTTTATTAGAAAGGTTGGTCTCTAATTTACCTTTTTTGTGTCATCTTTGTTTGACTTTGGTGTTAGGGTAATTTTGGTATCATAGAATGAGTTAGACAATGTTCCATCTACTTCTATATTATGGAAGAGTTTAAGCAGGATTGGTGTTAGTTCTTTCTGGAATGTTTGGTAGAATTCACCTGTGATGCCATTTGGTCTTGGGCTCTTCTTAGTTGGGAGGTTTTTGATAACTGAGTCTATCTCTTTACTTGTGATTGGTCTGTTGAGTTCATCAATTTCTTCTTTTATCAATGTAGGCTGCTTGTGAGTTTCTAGGAATTTACCCATTTCTTCTAATTTATCCTTCTTTTTGGCATATAATTTTTCAAATTATCCTCTTATGATACTCTTGATTTCCATGGGGTCAGTGGTGATATCCCCGCCCTCATTTCTTATTTTGTGTCTTTACATCCTCTCTATTTTTTTCTTTGTTAGTCTACATAAAGGTTTGTCAATTATATTGATCTTCTAAAATAACCAGCTTTTGGTTTTGTTCAATTTTTCTAGTGCTTTCTTATTTTCTAATTCATTTAGTTCTGCTCTAATCTTTATTATTTCCTTCTTTCTACTTCCTTTGGGGATAGTTTCTTTTTCTTTTTCTAATTGCTCCAGGAGTGCAGTTAGTTCTTTAATTTTAGCTCTTTCTTCTTTTGTGATATATGCATTTATAGCCATGAATTTCCCTGTCAATACAGCTTTTGTTGCATCCTATAGGTTTTGATAGGCTGTGTTGTCATTTTCATTGGTTTCAAAGTAGTTACTGATTTCTTCTGAGATTTCCTCCTTGACCCACTGTTTGTCTAAGAGTGTGTTGCTTAACTTCCATATCCTTAGTGTCTAATCTGGTTCTCTGGCCATTACTGATTTCCAGCTTCATTCCATTGTGGTCAGAGAAAATACTTTGTATAATCTCAATCTTTCTGAATTCATTGAGAATTTTTCTGCAACCTACCACATGGTTTATCTTGGAGAATGATCCATGAGCACTGGAGAAGAATGCATATCTTGCTGTATTTGGGAGTAGTGTTCTGTATATGTCTATTAAATACAGATCCTTTAATGTAGTATTCAAAGTCTTTGTTTCTTTATTGATTTTCTGTCAAGATGTTCTTTCTAATGGTGATAATGGTGTATTAAAGAATCCCACTACAATTGTAGATGCATCTATTTCTCCACTTAGTTTTTCCAGTTTTTGCCTTATGTATTTTGACGTGCCCTGGTAAGATGCATAAATATTTTTGATTGTTCTTGCTTATTTTGTGATTACCCTTTACTAGTATATAGTGTTCATCTTTGTCTCTTACAATAGTTTTGCATTTAAAGTCTATTTTGTCCAATATTCGTATAGCTACTCCCACCGTTTTTTGGTTGTCGTTTGCTTGTAAGATCGTTTTCCAGCCATTCATTTTCAGCTTCTTGAATACCTGGGTCTAAGATGGGTTTCTTGTAGACAACATATAAATGGGTCCTATTTCCTTATCCATTCTGGCAGTCTGTGTCTGTTGACTGGTGAGTTTATTCCATTAACTTTCAGTGTTATTACTCTCAAGGAATTACTTACATTAGCCATATTTACTTTAGGTTTATGTATGTCATATGCTGTTTTTATTTCTCTTTTTGTCTTTTTAGTTGTTCTTACACTCTCCTCCAACTCTCTGTCTCCTGTTTTTTCCTATCAACCTGCAAACTCCTCTAGTATTTTTTGAAGGGCAGGTTTCTTATTGGCATAGTCTCTTAATTTCTTTTTATCTGTGAATATTTTGAACTCTCTAACATTTTTGAATGCCAGTGTTGCTGAACAGAGAAATCTTGGCTGCAAATTTTGTTCCTTTAGTAGCTTAGCTATGTCATACCACTGCCTTCTTACCTCCATGATTTCAGATGAGAAATCAGCACTTAATCATATTAAGCTTTACTTGTATGTGATGGTTCTCTTTTCTCTTGTTGCTTTCAGTATATTATCTTAGTCTTGAGCATTAGAAAGCTTGATAAGTATATGTCTTGTAGTAGGCCTGTTATGATTTTTACTGTTTAGGATGTGCTGCACTTCCTGGACATGTACATCCATCTCCTTCATTAGGACTGGGGAGTTTCCAGCCATTATTTCCTCACTCTTTCTGTCTCCTTTCCCTTCTCTTCTCCCTCTGGGAAGCCTATAATGCATACATTTGTGCATTTTGCGTTGTTATTAAAATCTCTCAGTCCCTGCTGGAATTTTTCTATCTTTTTATCTATCTGTTCTACTATCTGTTTGCTTTCAGATGTACTGAATATCTTCCACATCACTAATTCTTTCCTCTGCCTGTTCAAATCTGCTGTTGTGTACTTCCAGTGTATTTTGGATTTCTTGGATTGTGCCATTCATAACCATCATATCTGTTACCTTTTTATGTTATGTTTACAATTTCTTCAGTATGTTTTCCCAGTGTCTTCTTAATATGCTTAATCTCTTCATTCACTTCATTAAGTTGGTCCATGATATTTGTTTGGACAGCTTTGATTAGTTGTTCAATATTCTGCAACTCTCTCTGGTTTTTAGTTTTTTCATTGCACTGGGCCATGTATTCCTGTTTCTTAGTATGGATTGTAATATTTTTTTGCTGTCTGGTCATCTATTTATCTTAATAGTTTAATTCAGTTCATTAGCTTCTCTCTTTAATCTAGGGTTCTTTTTAGCTGCTGTTTGTGTGTGTGTTAAGTTTTCTCTTTGACACTTTGTTCCTCTTATTCTATTTCCTTGCTGTTGTCTATGTTCCTTTGAAGGAAAAAATTAGGGCCAGTGAAAGTGAAAGACATAGAAAAGAAAACAGATAATAGTAATCATAATAGTAATAGTTAGAAGAGGAACCATACAAGACCTTGGAAAATGAATATTTAACTTATATAATCATTGTAGTGTAATAGGAATAAAATACTGGAGTACCAACCATGAAATGGGAAACCAAATCGAGAAAAATATATAGAATGAACTAAAAGGCTAGAATGATGAGGATAGAGGGAAAGAAAAAAGAAGACAAAAAGAAGAAAGTTAATAAAAGAAAGAAAACAGGATAGATGAGATAGAAATAAAAGGCAGAAAAATCGAGGACTAAGCAAAGAGAGGTGGAATGTAAGAACAACAACAGAAAGTGGAAGATGGAGAGATGCAGGAGGGAAAGAGAGCATTGGTAGACAAAATTGTTATACACAGAAAAGGGGAAATCAAGGAAAAGGAAACACAGCAACCAAGGAACAAGCACCTTGGGGAATTTATCTCCTTGTCCAGCTCCCTCCAGATCAATGCCCTGAAGCCTCCTGCTCTGTGGGTTCCCAAAACAACTGACTCAGACAGGATCTTGCCCCCTCTCAACCATTTTTTGTGAGAGACATCTGTCTATGTTCCTTTGAAAGAAAAAAATTAGGTCTAGAGAAAAGGAAAGAGATAGGAAGACAAAAAGAATAATAGTAATAATAGTTAAAGATACAAGACCAACCATATAAGAAGTACAAAATTGAAAAATTAACTCAAGTAAGAAACACAGAGGAATAAGATTAGGAAATTGGAAGAGAAACAATGAAACAAGGAACAGAATAGAGAAAGGTATAGGGAATGAATTAAAAGGCTGGAATGGTGAGAAGTGAGGAAAATAAAAGAGAAAGGAGAGAAAGAAAAGAGTAAAAAATAGAAAGTAAACAGAGAAAAAAGGAAAAAGGAAGAAATACAAACAAGAAAAATTGGAGACTAAAGAGAAGAGGTGGAAAGAAAGAACAACAGAAAACAAAAAATATAAAGATGATGGAGTGGATAGATATAGCATAGGTAGAGCAAATCAGTAAACAAAAGAAAAAAAAAGAAAAATAAACAAGCAGAGAAACAAAGGAAGGGGATACCAAACAAGCAAGAAACAAGACAGCAGTGACTCATTTTAAATACGGAGACAGAAGGAAATAAAAATAAACACGGAAAAACTTCCTTCTCTCTTAAGCCTTTAAGGATCTTCTCAGGCTGCTGGTTTTCCTCATTCACTCACCCTGCAGCCTGCCCTCTGGAGGTTTTGAACAGGGTTTTGAGTAAAATAAGGGAAATAAAAGAAAAGGAACATTTTTTTTTTAAAAGAGAGACCCAAGAATAGCTAATACAGAGAAAACATCTATATGTTCCCTATCATAAGGTTTCAGCTCAATTACTGATATCCCGGTGGATCACTTCTCAAGGAAGAGCTAGGAATTGAACCAGGGATCTCATATATGCTAAGCAGGAATTCTTCCACTGTGCTCTTGTGCCTCTTTGGGTAAATTAGACCTTCAGAAGGCTATCTTCCCCTTTTCCCTTGGGCAGGTTAGATTCAGGTGCAGGTGAGGGGAGCACTTCCTGGCAGCTGGGAGGTTTAAAAACTCATGATCACTTCTTTTGGCTTCTTCATCTTTCTGACCCTCACTCCTCTGGGAGTTGTTAAGCAGTGCCTTGGTTTACTGTGCCCCAAAGCAGGTCCACAAGGCAAGCTCTGCCTTTTTCTTTGTTGTTTTAGTGAGAGCTAAGCCTTATCTGCCTAACCCGTCGGCCATGTTCTCACAATCCTTAACTGATTTTTGATAAACAATTCACTCTTAAATAACCACTAGGTTAAAGAAGAAATTGAAAGAGAAATTGTAAATAAATAAAGGGAAATGAAATCATGATCACAACATAACAAACTTTAGTGTATTCAGCAAAGGCAGTGCTGAGAGGGAAATATATAGCCCTCAATGCTTATATTAAAAAAAGAAGGAAAAGCTAAAATCAAAGGCCTAACTGCACACCTGGAGGAATTAGAAAATATCATCAAACCAAACTCAAAGCAAGAAGGAAACAAATAATAAAGATTAGGGTAGAAATTAATGAAATGGGGAATAAAAAAGTAATAGAGAAATCCTACAGAACCAAAAGCTCATTCTTTGAGAAAATCAATGAAACTGATAAAACCTGAGCTTGTTTTTTACAAAGAAAAGAGAGAAGATGCAAATGAATAAAATCAGAAATGAAAAGGATGACATTACTACTGACCTAGCAGGAATAAAAAAGATCAAAAGAGGATATTATGAAAAACTGTATGCCAACAAACTAGTCAACATTGATTAACTGGCGAAATGTCTGGATACACATGAACAAACCACACTGACCATAAAAGAAATAGAAGACTACCATAAACCAATCACAAGTAAAGAAATCAAAACATTCATCCAAAACACTCCCCAAAGTGTAAAGCCCAGGACCAAATCGCCTCTCATGTGAATTTTACCAATCAGTTAAAGAAAAGCTAATACATATCTTGTTCAAACACTTCCAAAAATTTTAACAGGAAGGAATGCAACTAAACCCATTCTATGAAGCTAAAATCATCCTAATACCAAAGCCAAATAAAGAAAATATAAAAAAGAAAATTACAGACCAATTTCTTTAATGTACAA
>JAQZBX010105055.1:0-10886 GCA_029593785.1 Cabassous unicinctus
TTTTTGGTTTTACAGATTTATTTTCAAAGGGCAAACACTTAGACACTTTAAATAGAAATCCAACAGAATTACTCTGTCCAAGTCAGCAATGATGGTTCTCATTTCCAGACACTCGTCAGTATCAACCCGAGTCTTCTCTTTGAAGAAAGATGGTCTGATATTTTATTCATATACATCCTTCTTATCTGCAATGTAATCTACAATTTCTTGTGGACACATTAACTTTTCTGCATCTATATCAGGAATTTCAAACCCAAATTCGTCCTCCATGGCCATGATAATCTCCACTTGGTCCAAACTGTCTAAGCCCAGGTCTTTCATAAAATGAGAATTTACTGAGAGCTTTTCTGGATCAATTTTATCATAGAGTTTCAAGACGTAAAGAACAGGGTCCTTAATTCCCTCTAACGTCAAAGGGGGCGCGTCACTATACTGGCGGCACAATTGTGTAACTTAAACTGGAACCTGTGCAAGCACCGAGCCGGCTGTGGAGTTACAAGCCTCGTCCGGATGCCTGCGGGGCACAAGGCAGTGCTGAGCTGCTGGGCCTCGGCCAGCGTAGGGGTCCGGGGCAGCGGCGTAAAAGCCACAGACAGCCGGCGGACACACGCGGAAAGGACACGAGCCGCCATGGCTACGCCGTCCCAGGATGCACTGCTCAAATAGTCTTTTATCTCTGGAAAGTTTTCTTGAACTAAATCTTAATGTTTCTGTGTTCTTTTTTCAGGGACTTCAATTACAAGTATGTTGGATTTACTTTGACTGTGTTCTATAGCAAGACATTTTTTCTCTTTAGTACTTTTTAACCTTTAATTTCTGTTTCATTAGTTCACCATTATTAACTTTTCTTCTATTTTCATTATTGTGTTTTCCACAGTACCTATTATCACTTTTGCTACATCTAAGCCTATCTTCATTTTGTAATTTTTATTTTTTCCTTCTTATCTTGAGTTTTATCATCTCATGTGGCTTACTATCTCTTCTCTGAGATCTTGCATTTCTGTTTTGTGTCCTTCCTTCATAGAAGAGTAGTTTTTAAAAGTTTTAATTAAGTTTTTAAAAAATTCATCATAATACATTTATTCACAATTTTAATTGTCTATGGAAACATTTTCTTGTGAGTCTTAGTCATCTGTTGATAAGAATTCTTGCACTTTAAAAATATGTTTGCTTTTAGTATCTTTGTATTATTGTTATTCTAGTCCTTTTCTTATTACTTGTGTTTGAATGGGTTTAGTATTCCTGGTCTCCAAGAGGTAAGGAGGGGCCAGTTTAGTTTTGTAGGATAGCTGCTGCTTCTCTGCTGCCATCGAGACAGTTTTCTTCCTGCACATATGGCTTTTCTATGTAACTCTTTGAGTAGACCTAGCTCTTCTACTGCTCTGAACCAGCCCAGATCCAAGTTATGTTTTGGTAATAAATGACCCCCTAATCTTATCTGCTTACAACAAAATTTTATTTTTCACTTATTTTATGGCCATCACAGATGATTTTTGGGTCAACTGTGCCTCTTTGTTCAAGTATAAGTGCTGAAGGTTTACCCCTATCTAGTACATGGTGGTCTTGAGGCAGAGGAAAAGAGATATGACAGAGTCATTTGATGACTCTTAAGACTTCTGCTCTGAAGTGGTACCTGTCACTTCCATACACACTGCATAAGTCAAAGCAAGTTTCATGGCCAAGGTTGATGTCAGTGGAGTGGGAAGCAGCAGGTTTCATCAGGGATAACCCTGTTAGAAGGGTCCAAAAAGGACAGGATGGTAGAACATAGACTGATAGGGAGAGGCAGTAAGTATTTTGAGCAAATAATACAATCTGTCACACAGGGGAAACCTTTTATCCCTCAAATGTGCTTCTTTCCTTGAATAACTGTATTTTCACTGTGCTTACTGAGATCTTCCACCTGGGTCCTCTTACCCACTGAGGCCTCTCCTCACACTTACCCCCACTAACTAACTCAGCTGCATTTGGTGGCCTTTTACATATTTTGGGGTCTGGAGAATATTCCTGTCACCTACCCTCACCAAAAATGGAGTGTACATTTTTTTTTCATTCTCCTTGTTGCTTTTGGATGATTTTCACGAGGCAAAAGGGGAAATGCTGATGTGTGCAGCTGTATTCATACAGAAATCTCTGTACCTTCTTGACCTGCATTTCTTTAGCATGACAGGCTACAGTGGAATATATAAAGCATACAAACCATAACCTGGCCAGTGGGATTAAATGTGTGGAAATTTTTATAGTCCTATATTTGTGCAATCAAGTCATGTCTTTTTTTTTTTTAATGAGTGGACTGATAACTATTTTCTCTTATTTTTTGTTCCTTTTATAATTAAGATATTTGTGATAGAACAATACCTGTATTTTTCTGTGATTTCTCTATAGCAAGACTGCAAAATATTCAGGAAAAATAATAGTCACTCACTTGTCACTCTCTCTTGCATTTATTTTCTATCCTTCCCTAGAGATTTGCTTAGTGACTGATGCCACTAGGTTTGCACAGTTCACCTGGGCTATCATAACACCTGCATGCCTTTCCTAAACAATCCTCCACCATTCAGCCTTGACTGCCAATATGCTCCGGGCTGTGAGTCATCCTTTTGGGTATTACCTCTGATGTTCAGTTACTCATTCAGTTAACAAATATTTATCCTGTGCCTAATATCTCCAGCAACTACCTTTCTCCCATTACAACCATAAATAGACAGATAATCAGAGAAAAAAATTTCAATGTTGAATGGAAAGAAAGGTAACATATTTTTATCTCCAGCTCATCCTCAAAGAAAAACTTTAGAGCCTGGTAAAACCATAGATGGATCCAGATTTCTTTATCAATTTCAATCTCTTTGCAACTCTAAATTCAAGCAATAAAAAAAGATATTTCAGACATGAAACCATCTAAAATTGTGAATAGCAAATCACAAACATGACTACTAGGCCACAGACCACAGTGAAAAGGATGCTTTGGTATATCAATGCCCCCATTCCTTCACCTCTGAATACACCCTGTGCCCACATTACACTTTGGGGACACTTTACTTTTGCTAAATCACTTTTCACTGGGCTAAGCTGTGTTTGCAAAATTTTATAATATTCAAATAGCCTTCCTAGTCTCGAATCTTAGACATACCAACTAGAGGAAAGAATTTGTCCCACGTAGACCAGGTCTTTTCATATGTAGGAAGCACAGAAAATGCTAACTAGTAAGCAAAAACACATTTTCATAATTAGGCATTCTTCTGGTAGAGAGGAAGTAGAGATGGCTGGTCCTAAGAACCAACAAAAATAAACAAAACAAAGTATTGAATGGAAAAACTGTCATGGGATCATTATAACTTATAGGGACTAGGCAGGTAGTATACGTGAGTGAGGGGGAAGAGATATGTGACCGTCTCGGTCTCCTTTCATTTTCCCACATTTGATAGAGTCATGGGGACAGAGGCTGCACAAGCATTCTGATAAATGACAGCTACATTCAGCCTCAATGGTCAATCACCTAACACAGAGTGTTGGGCCCGTGATGCATTGGGATGTCAGGCCTAGTGTAACAGGTCGAATTGTGTCCTCTCCCCACAACCAAAAATGCTTGAATCCTAACCCCCAGTCCTGTGAATGTAACCTTATTTGGAAATATGGTCTTCGAAGATGTGATTACTTAAAATGAGGCCAAATTGGATTAGGTTGGGTCCTAATCCAGAGTGACTGGTGTCCTTACAAGAAGGGGAGAGGAGATGGCCAACAGACACAGGGTAGGAGGCTGTGTGAAGATGGAGGCAGATGCCAAGGATTGCTGGAAAACACCAGAAGCTACTAGAGGCAAGGAAGGGTTCTCCCCTACAGTTTTCTGAGGGAGCATACTGATACCTTGATTTTGGACTTCTAGCCTCCAGAATTGTGAGACAATAAGTTTCTGTTGTTTTAAGCCATCCAGTTTTTGGTACTTTGTTATAACAGCCCAGTGTTGTTTTAAGCCATCCAGTTTGTGGTTCTTTGTTATGACAGCCCTGGGAAACTGAGATACCCTATCTGAAAGAGACAGCTGCTCCCCAGCTCCAGCCAAATGCTAATATGCAGGAACATGGGCCCATCATGGGCAGCAATTCTGATTTTTGCAGAAAAGTGTAAATCAAGTTCCTTAGCATCAAGTCCCTGGAATTTTTATTATTATTACTATTTTTTTTTTATTTCACCCCCAACACCCACCCTACCCCTGCCCCTGAGATGGCTCCCTTGTCTGTCTGCTCATTGTCTGCTTGTCTTCTTTAGGAGGTATCAGGAACTGAACCCAGGACCTCCTGTGGGAGGCAAGTACCCAATCCCTTGAACCACTTCTGCTCCCTGCTGTTTGCTAGTTGTGGCATCTGCTCGTTGCAGCGTCTGCTTGTTGCAGGGGTTGCAGTGTCTGCTCATTGCAGCATCTGTGACATCTGCTCATTGAGGTGTCTGCTGTTGTGGCATCTACTCATCTTCTTTAGGAGGCACCAGGAACTGAATGCAGTGCCTCCCATGTTGGAGGTGGGTGCCCAACTGCTTGAGCCACATCTGCTCCCAACTCCCCTGATTTTTAAATGTTAAAGATGAATTTCATTTTTTTTAATACCATTCATGCTAAAGAATACAGTTTGACTGCTGGCTACCTGATGGGACTAAGATACTTAGAAAAAGAGATAGGCTTTTATATTAGACTATCCAAGGAGTGAAGGTGGTTCAAGCGATTAGGGCCTCCCTCCCACAACAGAGGTGCAGGGTTCGGCTCCCAGTGCTTCCTAAAGAAACAAGGAAGACAAACAGACACAGCAAGTGCAAACAACGAAGGTATGGGGAGAATAAATAAAATAAAATAAATCTTAAAAAAAAAAAAAGAATAGCCAGATGCTAGCAATTTCAGAAACACTGATACTACTACTACTGATATTGCACAAAAATGTCTTTGTGGGTCCAGGCCCCATTACAAGGATGGGGCAATCTGTTGGCTCTGTCCCTTCGTGAGCCCCTCATGAAATTATCTTCCTAAAGAGCACAGTAAATACCTGGCACTAACTCCTCACTTGTGAGCAAAATGTTTACAGTGGGGCAAAGGGTGGTTTTATTTAAGAGAAAGAAAGTCCACTATCTTTGATTTTGTGCATCAGACAAACATCAGCCAAAAGTTCTTTTTTGCCCCAAATGCCCCTCACAAATGGGAGGACATGCTTGGTTCAAACAGGAGCTCCCCGAACTTTCCACCCCAGTCTGGAAAGCTGCTCCATCAGAGTGTATTGAGCTGCCTCCCAAGACAGAAAGGTCTCCAACAAGATCGGCCCCATCTTCTCTGGTGTGTCTCCATGGCCTTGGGGAGCACATTCAGCTTTTACCACCTTTTAGTTCACTCTTGCTGATTTCCAGATGCCTTTTGTGGTTTGGCATATTATGAGAAGTCTTGGAGTTCCTCCTGAGGTATGCTTCTGTGGGGGGATTATATTTGTCACAAAGGCTACCTCCACCCCATTTCCTAAGGTTTACCAAAGGCTATTTTCTTTACATGATGCTGATAAAACAGGGCCTCCTTTCCAGGCATCTGCTCTGCCTATTTCAGCTCTGCACTTCTGTGTCTTCAGATTTCCATTACCCCAGGGAATCAGATCCTTTAGGATTTCTGTGAAAAGAACTGTCTTCTTGTCAGGCATCTGGATGTACGGAGAATTCTGACACTAATTCCACACTAAGAGTGTGTACAAATCCATCCCTGCCCTGGTATTCTTCCATTCTACGTTTAAGCAGCCTGTATGCAAAGGAAGCCCCTTATTTTTCTGGAAATTTTCAGAGTAGCCTAGTTCTTCTGCAGGTTAGTCTCATGTTGTGCCACAAGGTTGACAATACCAAGTTATCAGAGACTTCATGACCCAAGGCCCCATGGAAGCTGTATTCTAAATGCTCCTTTAGGTGTGTGTGTCAGTTTGATATTGTTTAGGAATTCCAAAAATAGATAATGGATTGTGTTTGTAAACTGGTCTGTTCCTCTGGGTGTATTAGATTGTATTAGATTCAGAGGTTTCACTTTTACTTTATTAAATCAAGATTAGGGCTTTTATTTCACCACATCATTAGGGCGACTCGGGTTAAGTCCCTGCCCCACCCCCACCCCCTTTGTGAGCTATATTAATGGATGCTTAGTCAAAGACAGAAGTAAATACATGGAGAAGGAGAACACAGAAAGTTTAGTTTTGGATGCTGGAGCCCTGAGGAGACAGCCAAGCCGTTTGCCTGATAGTTTGCTGCTGAAGAGACCAGAGCCCCCAACAGCTGAAAAAGCCCAGAAAGAAACAAGCCCCAGGGAGAAAGACGAGCCTTATGCCAGCCTACAGCTGAGATAGGAAGAAGCTGGGACCACGGAGCCTTAGGAGGAAGAGGAAGGCTGAACCCTTGCAGACGTCGGCAGCCATCTTACTCCAACATGTGGCAACAGACTTTGATGAGGGAAGTAACTTACTCTTTATGACCTTGTGACTGTAAGCTTCTACCCCAGATAAGTACCTTTTATAAAACCCAACAGATTTCTGATATTTTGCATCAGCATTCCTTTGGCTGACTAATACAGTGTGTGTCCTGGGAGCCTGAGCCCAACTCTTCCAAGTGTAAGCTCAGAGGAATGTCAGAATTCATAAGTCACATATGCTCCAGCTAAGGGCGGTTACAAAGCACACACTTCACAGGCATATAAATCTATTGCAGAATCTCCTATAATCAGGAATCTTAATGCATATGTCACTGTGTCTTGCTAAGACTTCATGTACTGTTAGATAATTTCTGATTATCAGGAGTTTGATGAGTACCACACAATCACATTAAAATTGGTTTATAGGGGAGGAGATGGGGCTCAAGCAGTTGAGCACCTGCTTCCCATATGGGAGGTCTCGGGTTTGGTTCCTGGTGCCTCATAGAAACAAAACAAAACAAAACAAAAAAAACCAAACAAGCAAAGAAACAAACAAACAAAAAAACAATTCAGGGGAGCCAGTGTGGCTTCTCACATACGAGGTCCCTGGTTCAATCCCTGTCCCTGGTACCTCAAAAAAAAAAAAAAAAAATTTGGTTTATAATGCATTTGGTTTCTTGATTCTCTGTCTATCTCCAGTCACATTATTTGGTGGGATCTAGAGGCAGTCGAGCCAGTTGTACACAAAGGCACTGCCTATCTTCTAGCCATATCTTTCACAGAAGGAGTTTCTTCATTTATCCCCTCAATCTCCATATTTTTTATTTACTATGCTCTAAACATTGTGCCAGGTGTTAGAAATACTAATACAAACTATGGTGAATCAGACACAGTCTTGCTTTTAAGATTATGACAATGACTTTTATGGTGGTTGGAAAGGTTTTGTTTAAATACTTAAAATTTTATGGTGAGTTTCAGCTATAATTGAAATATTTAAAGTAAATAAAAACTGACTGTTAATTATTAATGTGCAGACAATAGTCTTTGTAAAATGCAGAGTCTGGGTTCACTTTTGAAATCCTTGAGTGACCTTTGATTTATGATAAACAGCCTGCTAATATCTGTCCTTACGTATTTACAGTAAAATCAGAGAGGCAGTTTCTAGTTAACTTTATAGAAGTTTAAAATGTGGTAATTTTATGGAGTAAGGTATAGAAACACTTTATCAGTTAGTCAGTCAGTGCTGTCTAGCTCACTGCGGAGTAGGGGCAATGGATAAGTGAGCTGATGTTGGCGGCGGTGTGTGAGGAATGTCCAGAGCGGGGAATGCCAGGAGAGCCGCAAACACCATGGGCGAGTGGAGGAAGAGAGCTTTGGGAGGTTTGGTGCATCTCATTTTCCACCCAACTTTGAAATTCAATAACAAAACCAGTTTGAAGAAGAGAGTTCATTTCAGCCTTGGGCAATGTTTTCGTTTTCTAGAGCTGCCCTAACAAAGCACCACAAACTGGATAGCTTCAAACAATAGAAACTTACTGCAAGTTTAGGAGGCCAGAAGGCAGGATTGGGTCCTGGGGTAGCTTGGACCTCTGTACCCCAGAAAAACATGTTCTTAAACTTAATCTATTCTTGTGGGTGTGAACTCTTGTAAACAGGAACTTTTGATGAGGTTGAATAATTGTGGCCCAGCTGAATTATTATGATTCTTATTAATATTTCTGAAGGCAATATAGGGAAGGTCACAGAGAGAGAAAGCCAGAGGGGGCAGCTGGAAGCTGAAAGTAAACGGAACCAGAAAGAGAAGGGAGAAGCCAGGAAAGGCCAGCATGTGCATTGCCACCTGACAGAAAATCCAAGGACCAAAGATGGACTGCAGCCAGCCCCAGAATGACACAGTCTTCTGGGAGAAAGCATCTCCCAGATGATGCCTTGATTTTGGACTTCTAGTCTTAAAACCATGAGCCAATAAATTCCCATTGTTTAATCCAATCCAGTGCATGGCATTTCCTTTGGCAGCCAGGAAACTAAAACAGTTCCTTCTGGAGGCTCCGAGGAAGTGTCCCATTCTGTTCTCCTAGATTCTGGTGGTTGCCTGCAATTCTTGGCTTCTAGCTACCTTGTTCCAAACCCTGCTTTCATTTTCACATTCTCTATGTCTTTGTCCTTTTCTCTCTCTGATAAGGACACTCATAAGATTTAGGGCTCACCCTACTCAAATATGATCTCATCTTGATCCTAAACTTAATCACATCTGCAAAGACCCTAATTCCAAATAAGGTCACATTCTGAGGATCCAGGTAGCCATGAATGTGGAGGGGGGGGAGTGGGGGGATGACACTATTCAACCCACGACAGACATACAATAACATGGGTCGAGTCAGGGGTGGAGAGATTCAATGACACTGAGTGGGTGTGGGTGTGTGGGGCGAGTAGTGGTACTCAAGAGTTTAGAGCCCTCCCTACTCTTGCCCCTAGATTTTCATCAGTTGTGTTCTAATACACTGATGTGGACTGGATGCCTCCTCCTGGGCCACCATCTTGTCCTCTCTTACTTGTGAAAGCATGAAGATTACAAAATAGGAACATCACGAGGGGGGAGGTAAAGACAATATCTTTTCAAGTAGTCCTGGGTTAGGAGGTGGGAACTACATCACTATACCTGGTCTATCAATAGTGCCCTTTATGGCTTTGATTCAGATTATTTTTAATGGCCAAGACATGGTGTATCTAATTAGATTGGCCTTATTTTGAAATATTTCCCCACTATAATCATATCAGCCAAATAATTACTGACTCAACATATATTTAGGGAGTCCTTATTACATACCAGGCAGTGAACTAGACAGTAGATGTAATGGTAAATGAGTCAACATTTTATTTATCAAAAGCTTAGGTAAGGCGGGTGAGCTGCCAGTCCCCGCAAGCCACACAGCAAGATGATGACATAACAGGAGAGTGACACAAGGGAGAGCCAAGACGAGACGCACAGAAAAACCAGGAACTAAGGTGGCGCAGGCGGTAGGATGGCCTCTCTCCCCACATCGGAGATTCTGAGGATTGAATCCCAGTGAAGACAGGAGGAGAAGGATGAGAAGAGAGGGCAGGAAACGGACACAGAGAGTTGCCTGGTGAATGAACACAGAAACAGCAAAAACGGGGAGGGGGGTGCGGGGAAGAGGGGTGTGTGTAAAAATGGATAAAAGTAAATAAATAAATCCTTACAAAATGTATAGGGGAGGAAGATACGAACTATAGTTAGTAGTAATACTTTGACTATGCTCTTTCATGATTTGTTAACAAATGTTTCACAACAATGCAGGGTGTTTGTGGGGGGGTGATGTGTGGGAGTCCTGTATGATGTTATATATGTTTGTTTTGTAAGATCACAATGTTTACTGAACACTTATAGTTTATGTATGTTCATGTATGAATGATATACTTCAATAAATAGTTAAAAAAAAAAGCTTAGGTAAGAAAAGCAACATTCTGAGAGCTTATACAATATTATTGGGCATATAAATCACCTGGAGATCTTGTTAAACTGCAAATTCTAATTAATTAGGTCTGGGATGGGACCTGAGATTTGCATTCCCAACAGGCTCCCAGGTGAAGCTGATGCTGCTGGTTCAAGGCCCACACTTTGAGAAACAGGGCTCTAGAAACTCTGTTCAAAAATTAACCTCGGCCAAGCCCAGGTCTGCAGAAGGCTGTTATGTGCACCTTGATCTGGTGTCACTTCCTGCTTCCTTACCTCTTCATTCTGCCCTCCTCCTTATAACCCTCCCCCAACATACCTGTAGAACTGCTTCCTGAAGGTTTTGTAGAATGCCATTGACATATGCAAAGAGAGGGCAATATAAGAAAACAGGTCTATAAAACTCACTTTTGTGTCTACTCAAATAATACAGACACAAATTATTGCTCATTACCCCACTTGCTGCCTTCTTAATCAGCTCTTCCTCTCAAGAACAGTTTCACTTCTCCTAAGCAATTGGTCTGTTTTCAGCTCATGCATGTTGTGAATTGCATAATTGCCTGGATATCTCTTTTGCATCAAAACAGATAAAAAGTTTAAGCTCAAATTTGTCACCCATATATATATAGCACCATTAAATTGCATTTTTGCATTAGTTTAATTCCTCTTTCTAATTTTTGTTTGACTTGTAACACTGATATAAAGGCAGTGGTCACCAGAGGTTCTGAGGGGAGGGAGGGGGAAGAATAGGTGTAACATGGGGCATTTGGGGGACATTGGAATTGTTCTGCATGACGTTGCAATAGGATACAGGCCATTATACATTTTGTCAAAACCTATAAAATTGTATGGTACAAAGTATAAACCATAATGTAAACTATAGACCATGGTTAGTAGCAATACTTCAATATGTGCTCATCATTTGTAACAAATGTACCACACTAATGAAAGATGTTGTTAATGGGGAAAAGGGGGGGTGGTGGAGGGGGGAGGTAT
>JAQZBX010105056.1:0-10888 GCA_029593785.1 Cabassous unicinctus
GATGAAACGGAGGATTTCAATATGGAAATAGATTTATGATTTGGAAAGTATGCAGTTAGTGTAGATTACTCCATTGAAGCAGTTAGAATTTCCCCTAGCTTCTGATGTTAAGACCAGGCAGTGTGGAAGTCTTCTGAAGGAAGGGGAAGAAGTAGATATTAGCCAAGAAAAATATTCTTGAAGCCCAGAGTTAAAACAAAGTAGTCACTTACAAAAATTAAATTTCATTTGTATGACATCTTATACTACAAAATTTATTAACCAATAGAGCTTCAGATATTCTTAATGCCACAAAAGTTTAAAATTCCCTGGTTTTATAAAAGTGCAAATATATTTTCTTTAATATGTGTTTTTACCACATTTTGGGGGTTGAGTCACATACCCCATGAAAGACGTGTTCAAGTCTTAATCTGTGTTCCTGTGTGTGTGAACCCGTTTGGAAATAGGACCTTAGAAGATGTTGTTAATTAAGGTGTGGACTCATTTATGAATGGGATCTTCAAAGATCCTACTTAGATGGGGCCCAATTACATCAAGGTGGGCCTTAATCCATATGGCTAGAATCCTTAGAAGCAAAGTAAATTCAGATGCAGTCAGTAGAAGCCAGAGGAGCAGACACAAGAAGAGAGCGATCACATGTGATGGAGGATTGCCAGAACTCTACAGAATCTGGGAGAAAGCAAGCCCTGCCAATACCTTGATGTTGGACATCTAGCCTCCAAAACCATGAGGCACTAAATTCCTGTTGTCTGAGCCAACTTGTTCTGTAGTATTTGTCATAGCAGCCCTGGAAAACTGGGACATCATGCTATGTGGAATCAGAGTATAAGTTTTCCCATTCTTTTCAATGTGTAGAGGTAATAGAATAAAGTCCTAATATGTTGAGGACCAGGACTGCATTTATTTGGGACGTGGGACTCTATAGCAAGTAGAAGGCCTCCCTTCTAACCACTTCACTCACTTTCATTTTTAGAACCCAAATTACAAGGCCTATGGGGAAAAATAAATACAGGCTCCCATAAAAACTTCAACATGCAAGTGTCTACATGTGTCACAACAGACTTGGAAATTACCATTGACTTGGTCAGTCCAAAACCTCTAGGGCTGAGATATCTGGATGGGCTTCAAGACTTTTAAAACTATTAGTTCTTCCAGGTATTGGGATAAATGTGGCAACAACAATGATGCCATTCCTTCCACTGAATCATGCAACTGCTTTCTGTTATTTGATACAATCAGATTATTTTAGGTCACTTACATATGCATATTTTGATTTGTTAGTCTTCCATGGATTATTTCTTAAGATATTCAAAACCACAGTCTTACTCCATGTCTACTCTCTCCATAGTTTTGATTTAGTAACCTTTTTATTTTAGCTAGAAGGTGGATATTTCAATAATTTGAAATGAACTAGTGTAAGCCCAAATCCCAATCAGACCCAAACTTTCACATGCTCATAAAAATCTAAAACTCTGCCATAACACTAAATCCTCAAATGCAGAAGAAAACAATTGACGTTTTTGTGACACTTCCAGTGACGGTTAGCAGGCATTTCTGCCTGGACTGTCTGTTAAGCCTTCTACTATATTAATGTGACTTTGGAAGAAAAGGGCTAAGTTAGGTTTAAAATGACACATTTAAAACATTGTGAGCCCCATGGGCTCTAAGTCCCCTCTCAATCGGAACCAGATTGGGCATCATCAATCCCAAATCCTTAAGACAGAGGAATGAAAAAACATAAGGGTGTAATGCAGCTATGGACCAAAGTATTATTATTATAGTAATGAAAGAACTTGTAACATTGATATAAAGATAGTGGTCACCAGAAGTTCTGAGGGGAGGGAGAGAGAAAAATAGGTGTAACATGGGGCATTTTGGGGACATTGGAATTGTTCTGCATGATATTTCAATGACAGACACAGGCCATTATACATTTTCTCAAAACCTATAAAATTGTACAGTGCAAAGCATAAACCATAATGTATATAGAGCATGGTTAGTAGCAATGTTTCAGTATTTGTTCATTAATTATAAGAAATGTACAACACTAATGAACAATATTATTATTAGGGAAGAATGTGAGAGGGGGAGGGGTGGGGTATATGGGAATCCCCTATTTAGTCTATGTATTTTTTCTGAAATCTGAAACTTATTTAAAAATAAAGTTTAAAACAAACGAACAAAACAACAAAAAGCAACAACAAAAAATTATTGTGAGTGTAAGAAATAAAACCTCTAGGCCAAAATCATCAATGAAAAGAAATTATACTGGTTGTATAAATGCTCCCCCTCAGGGCAAGGAGGTAAGCCTTTTGGTGCAAAAGGAAAATCTATTCTTTTAAGGGAGTGAAGGGAGGACTCTTGTAGAACATCTGGGAGAGGAAAATAAGAAGAAGGGAGGTTATGTAATATAGTTTACACATTAGGTTAGGACTAAATGACTAGTCTCATGATTGGGCGATTTCTGCTAGTACATGAAGTGACTAACTCTTTGCTTAAATACAGCAGAGTATCCTAGATATAGCATTTCTTGAGTTACTCAACAAGCACTTATCTCTGTTTAATGCTCCAGCTTCATCTTTTGTCGTTCATTTAAATCCCACTCTTCAGAATTAATGAAATCCTAAACTACTAACAATTCTTGGGGCCACATTATCTTATACCTAAGTCTTTATGTGTGCTTCCTGGAAGGCTCTCCCTCCAACCCCTCCTAGCTAACTCTGACCAATCCAACATGTCGAAAAGCTGGAAAGCTGTATTTTGAGGCCTTTGCTGACCTTGGTCAGTTTTCCCTTGAGGAGATCCCATAAGACCTCGTGCTTACCCCAGAGATAGACACTGTGGGGTTGCAGCACAGTCAGAGTCCCCCAGCACAATGGGCCAGCTGGCGCAGCTGTGCAGCCATCCTCCAGCATGGATTAGTTGTCCTACTACATGGTGGCCAAGGGTCATTCTTATGCATACATCCAGCAATCCTAGGAAAACTTTCTGTCAGCAATTTACAAAGCACCTGGCAGTTCGAGTTGACACTCTATACAGGAATTGTGTACTTGATTACCATCATGCCTGTATAAAAGCTTACAATTTAAAACTAATATGTAGGGTTTGTTGAAGATTTCTTAGAAAAATAAACTCTGAGTTCTTAACTGATGGAAGCTATACGGACTTAAACAGAACTGAACTATCCTGACTAGTAGGCTTGGCAATGACCTCTGGTGTCAAGCAAAGCAGGCAGAGTTTCCAAGAGTAAAAGGCCTCTGCAACACCCTCCACCAATTCTATAACACAAAACCTGCAGGTGGCCTTTAGTTTGGGTGGGTAGAGAATATCGTCTGACTCCCTTGTGCTTCTTGGTTCTAAAAGGAAATGTGAGTTAAGTAGAGCCCAGTGGATGCTGGAACAGGAAAGCCATCACGGGACATGGGGTTTCCATTTCTGTGGGTCCATTGGCTGATGATGATCTTAGCCAGCTTCTAACAGTACAGTCATTTCTCCAGCTATAGAGGGTGCATCTCTGCCAAGGTGCTACACAGCTATTACATAGTGTCAATGAGATAATATATATGCACAAGCTTTGAGTTCCTTAGAGGACTAAAAGCTATAAAAATTTAAGGTATTACTATAATGACATGCCCTAATGTTAAATTGAGACTCTACAGCTGTCTTTCAGTATTTATTCTCAGGGAATTAATACACTCTCTTCAACTAAGGAAATGGGAAAAAGATAGAATGCCCAGAACATGTTTCTGGGGAATGATTCATAAAGAATACAATGAATTTGGAGAAAATCTCACTGTCTAGTATGAACGCTTTTGTTTTTCATTTGGGTTTAATTATTTTATATGATTGCCATGAATAAATCCAGCAATGCTTACTTATTATTTAATGATTTGAAGTTAAAATGAATGACTAGCTTTTTAGGCACAAGTGTATTATTTTGTGCTTCCTATACTTTGTGCTTTTCCTAAAAGACAGCGCCATTCAACAGATTTTACTCAGACTTTTTCCAAAATGTAAATAAGTGACCCCTGGAGAAAGAGAAAATTATAGCATGGAAAACTTTCAGGGAAAAATAATTTGTTTTTCAGAAAATTATGAACATATGACAATAAGATAAATGAAAGTTACAGTGAGAACATTCAGGCAACTTGCTGTAGCACTCTCTTCTCAGCAGTATTGTAATGATGCTGCTGTATCCAACTGAAAATATTGCTATTGCTTGTGATAATTATTTCTGACTTGAAAGTCTGTTTGCTCTGTTTTGTATCAAGAGATATTTAAAGATTCTTGTCACCTTATTTATGACTCCACAATTATCTAAAATGTTTGAAAAATCAATAATTCTGAAACTCGTATAGAGTGTTGAATTGCACATACAGGGAACAATTCTGATTATTATTTCAAGAGTGATTTGAAGTTTAATTTGCCTTAATACTTGTCAGCAGAATTTTTTTCTCTTTATTATTAGAGAAGTTGTAGGTTTACAGAAAAATCATCTATAAAATATGAAGTTCCCATATACCACCTTATTATTAACACCTTGCATTAGTATGGTAGAGTTGTTACAATTGATGAAAGAACTTTTTATAATTGTACTATTAAATATAGCCCATGAATTACTTTAGGGTTCACTGTGTTGTACAGACATATGGATTTTTAAAAATTATGCTAGTAAGCTATATACAAACTAACATTTCTCATTTTAACCACATTCAAATACATTATCCAATGCTGTTAATTATATTCACAATGTTGTGCTACCATCACCACCATCCATTACCAAAAGTTTTCCATCATTCTAAACGGAAACTCTGTACAGTGTACACATTAAGTCCTCATTCCCTACCTCCACCCTGACCCTTGATAACGAAAATTCCAGTTTCTGACTCTATGAATTTGCTTACTCTAATTACTGCATATCATTGAGATCATTCAATATTGGTCCTTTTGTGTCTGCCTTATTTAAATCAAGATGATGTCTTCAAGGTTCATCCATGTTGTTGAATGTATCAGAAATTCTTTCATTTTCATAGTTGAATAATATCCCATTGTATGTATATGCCACAATTTGTTTATTTATTCATCAGTTGATGGACATTTAGGATGCTTCCATCATTTGAAAATTGTGAATAATGCTGCTACGAACATTGGTGTGCAAATGTCTGTTTGATTCCCTGCTTTCAGTTATTTTGGGTATATGCCTTGAAGTGGGATTGTTGGATCATATGGTAATTCTATATTTAACTTTCTGAGGAACTGCCAAACTGTCTTTCACAGTGAGTGCACCATTTTACATTGCCACCAGCTATGAATGAGTGTTCCCATTTCTCCACATCCTCTCTGACATTGCAATTTTCCATTTCTTAATAGCGGCCAGTATCTCACTGTTGTTTTGATTTGTATTTCCCTCATGGCTAGTAATGTTGAGCATATTTTAAGGTTCTTTTTGGCTATTTGTATATCTTCTTTGGAGAGATGGCTATACAAGTCTTTTGCCCATTTTTAATTGGATTGTTTTCCTTTTTGTTGTTAAGTTGAAGAATTTCTTCATATATTCTGGATATTAAATCTTTATCAAATATTTGGTTTCCAAATATTTTCTCCCATTGTGTAGGTTGTGGTTTCACATTCATGATTAAGATCTTTGAGGGACAAAAGTTTTTAATTTTGATGAGGTCCCATTTATCTATTTTTTTCTTTTGTTCTATGTGCTTTGGGTATAAAGGCTAAGAAACCATTGCCTAATGCAAGGTCCTGAAGATGCTTCCCTATGTTTTCTTCCAGGAGTTTGATAGTTCTAGCTCTTATATTTAGGTCTGTGATCCATTTTGAGTTGATTTTTGTATATGGTATGTGGTAGGGGTCCTCCTTCTTTTTATTGCAAATGGAGATCCAATTTTCCCAGCACCATTTGTTGAAGAGAATATTCTTTCCCAATTAAGTGGTCTTTGTCCCTTGTCAGAAATCAGTTGGCCATAAATATGAGGGTTCATTTTTGAGCTTTCAATTCTATTTCATGGGTTTATATGACTACCATGCTGTTTTGATTACTGTGGCTTTGTAATAAGTTTAAGATTCGGAAGTGTGAGTCCTTCAACTTCATTCTTCTTTTTCAAGATGTTTTTGGCTATTTGGGGCCCCTTACCCTTCTATACATAGATTGATTTTTTTATTTTGAAACATTCTTGCATACCTGGGATGAAACCCACTTGGTCATGGTGTATAATTCTTTTTATATGTTGTTGAATGTGATGAGCAAGTATTTTGTTTATCATTTTAGTATCTAGGTTCATTAGAGAAATTGGTCTGTAATTTTCCTTTCTTGTGGTATCTTTGTTTGGCTTTGGTATAAGGGTATTGTTGTCATCATAGAATGAGTTAGGCAATGTTCCTTCTACTTCTATTTTTTGGAAGAGATTAAGCAGGGTTATTGTTAGCTCTTTCCAGAAAGTATGGTATAATTCACCTTTGAAGCTGTCTGGTCCTGGGCTCTTCTTAGTTGAGTGGTTTTTAATGACTGATTTTATCTCTTTACTTGTAATTGGACTGTTGATTTCATCAATTTCTTCATTCATCAATGTAGGGTGCTTGTGAGTTCCTAGGAATTTGTCCATTTCTCTAAATTATCATTCTTGTTGGCATATAATTTTTCAAAATATCCTCTTATGATTCTCTTTATTTATGTAGGGTCAGTAGTGATATGCCCTCCCTCATTCCTTATTTTATGTATTTGCATCTTCTCTCTCTTTTTCTTTGTTAGTCTGGCTAAGGATTTGTCAATTTTATTGATCTTCTCGAAGAAGCAACTTTTGGATTTGTTTATTTAGCTAGTGCTTTCTTATTTTCTATTTCATTTTGTTCTGCTTTAATCTTTCATATTTCCTTCTTTCTAATCCTTTGGGGTTAGTTTTTTGTTGTTTTTCCAATCCCTCCAGTTGTGCAGTTAGGTCTTCAATTGTAGCTCTTTCTTCTTCTTTAATATATGCATTTATGGCTATGAATTTCCCTCTCAGTACAGCTTTGGCTGCATCCCATCGGTTTTGATATGTTGCGTTGTCATTTTCACTCATTTCAAGGTAGTTACTGATTTTTTCTGAGATTTCCTTGTTGACCTAATGTTTGTGTAAGAGTGTATTGTTTAACTTCAATGTCTTTGTGCCTAATCTTGTTGTCTACCTCTTAGTGATTTCCAATTTCATTCCATTGTGACCAGAGAAATTACTTGGTATAATCTCAATCATTATGAATCCTTTGAGAGTTGTTTTGTGGCCTAGCATGTGGTCTATCTTGGAGTATGATCCATGTGCACTCGAGAAGAATATATATCTTGCTGTATTTGGATGTTCCTTCTATATATGCCTATTAGCTCCAGGTCCTCTAATGTATTATTTAGAGGCTTTTTTTCTTTATTGATTCTCTGTTGAGATGTTCTGTCTACTGGTGATAATGGTGTATTAAAGTCCCCCATTAAAATTGTAGAGACATTTATGTCTCCACTTAGTTTTTCCAGTGTTTACCTCATGTATTTTGAGGTGACCTGATTAGGTGCATAAGTGTTTATGATTGTTCTTCTTTTTGAAAGATTGCCAATTTTACTAATATATAGTGTTCATCTTTGTCTCTTACAATAGTTTTGCATTTAAAGTCTATTTTGTCTGATAGTAGGATAGCTACCCCCACCCTTTTTTGGTTAGTACTTGTATTAGCCAGGGTTCTCTCGGGAAACAGAATCAGCAGGAGATATCTGTCAAAAATATGAGGTTTTAAAAGAGTCTCTCATGGGACAGTGGTGATGTACAAGTCCAGGTTCCGCAGGCAGGCTGCAAACCAGGGGCTTTGATGAAAGTCCGATGAAAGGTCCTTGATGAGTTTCTGGGAGAAGTTGTCCGTATGTTGAGCTGGGAAATTCTCTCAGAATGTTGAAATCAATTCCCCTGTTAAGGCATTCAACTGATTGGATAAAAGCGTCACCCACTGATGATGTAATCTCCCTGATTGATGCAGATGTAATCAGCCACCCACACAGTAAACTCACTGGTGATCGAAGTCCATAAATGCTCTTGTATTACAATTAGCCCAGTGCTTGCTGGAACAAACACCTGGAAACAATTACCTGCCGAGTTGACACATTAACCTAACCATCACAGTGTTTGCTTGTAAAATTGTTTTCCAGCCATTCACTTTGAACTTCCTTGAATCCCTCAGTCTAAGGTGGTTTTTTTGTAGACAACATATAGATGGGTCATATTTCCTTATCCATTCTGCCAATCTGTGTCTCTTGACTGGTGAGTTTAATCCGTTAACATTCAGTGTTATTACTCTCAAGGAATTTCTTACATCAGCCATATTTTCTTTGGGTTTATGTATGTCATATGTTGTATTTATTTCTTTTTGTCTTTTTAGTTGTTCTTACACTCTCCTCTAACTGTTTCTCTCCTGTTTTTTCTTGTTAACCTGTAGAACTTCCTTTAGCATTTCTTGAAGGGCAGGGCTCTTATTGGCATACTCTCTTAATTTCTGTTTATCTGTGAATATTTTGAACTCTCCATTATTTTTGAATGCCAAATTTGCTGGATAGAGAATTTGTGGCTGGAATTTCTTTTCTTTTAGTACCTTGACTATGTCATACCACTGTCTTCTTGCCTCCATGCTTTCAGATGAGAAATCAGCACTTAATCTTACTGAGTTTTCCTTGTATGTGTTGGTTCTCTTTCCTCTTGCTGCTGCCTTGAGTATTTTCCCTTTGTCTTTAGCATTGGACATTTTGACAAGTATATGTCTTGGAGTAGGCCTGTTGAGATTTATACTGTTTTGGGTGTGCTGTGCTTCCTGGACATGTACATCCATTTCCCTCCATAGTGTTGGGAAGTTTTTGGCCATTATTTCCTTCAACACTCCTGTTTCCTTTCCCTTCTCTCTCTGGGATGCCTATAATGCATATGTTTGTGCATTTTGTGTTGTCGTTTATATCCCTAAATCCTTGCTGGATTTTTTTCTGTCTTTTTATGTATCTGTTCTACTATGTGTTTGATTTCAGATGTCCTGTCTTCCACATCACTAATTCTTTCTTCTGCCTGTTCAAATCTGCAGTTATGTGATTCCAGCATCTTTTTGATTTCTTGGATTGTGCCATTCATCCCCATCATATCCGTTATCTTTTTATGTATGTTTACAATTTCTTCAGTATGTTCTTTCAGTGTCTTCTTCATACCCTTAATCTCTTACTTCACTTCATTAAATTGGTCCATGATATTTGCTTGGACAGCTTTGATTAGTTGTTCAATATTCTGCGTCTCTTCCTGGTTCATAGTTTGTTAATTGGACTGGTCCATGTCTTCCTGTTTCTCAGTATGGTTTGTAATATTTTTGCCCTCTGGTCATCATTTTATCTTGATGAGTTTATTCAGTTGATTAGCTTCTCTCTCTGCTCTAGAGTTTTATTTAGCTGGTGGTTTTGTGTGTGTGATTTTTCTCTTTGGCACTTTGTTCTTCTTGTTCTATTTCCTTGCTGTTTTCTATGTTCCCTTGAAGAAAAAATATGATTGCCAGAGGAATCAAAAGAGGTAAAAAAAGAAAAAGGATAATAGTAATAATTAAAAAAGTTAAAAGACCGGCCATATAAGATATAGTAAAGTGAATATTTAACTCATGTAAGCAGTGTAGAGTAATGGGGAAAAAATTTGTAGTACCTACAATGGAATGGGAAACCAAATAGAGAAAAATATATAGAAGGATTTAAAAAGCCACAATGATGAGGAGAGAGAGAAAGTGTAAAGAAAGGGCTGAAAGGAAAATGTTAACTAAAAAACAAAACAAAATAAAACAAAAACAGAATAGACAAGATAGAAATCAAAAGCAGTAAAGTTGAGGAGGTTTTATCTTTAGCAATCTATCTCCCTGTATAGCTCCCTCCAGATCGATGTCCCAAAGGCTCTTGTTCCATTGGCTCCCAGAACAGCTCACCTGGGCAGGATCCTGTCCCTAGTCAGCTGTCTTTTGCTAGAGAGATGGTGAGTGCCCACTAATACCAACACCACCTTGCCTCTTCCTCCAACAATGACTCTTAATATTTTTTATATTTGGGTGTATTCTAACTTTCCTTTTATTATCTTTCTTCCTTTCATTTTTACATTATGTGAGTTTTATGTGTAAATGAATTAAATTCATTCACTTGGAAGTTTTGAACTAAGTATTTGTCATATCTTACAAAATGGTGGTGGTAGTTCAGACATGGTCAAAACATTCAATGGTAATTTTTTTTCCAAAATCAGTAAAATATTATTTTTTCCTAAAACACCTACCTATATAAATCATTTGTGTATTTTTTCATTAATTGAAATTATTTTTTTGTCTTAAGTATATATTAGATGATTATTTACATAGTTTTTTGCTATATATTTATGAATGTGGTCTGATGCTCTGAAACCTCAATTGTCCAAATGATAACAATATTTGAACAATAATCACAAAAAGAAAGAATATTTTTTAAATTGCAATTGGAGTGCATAAATAAGTCAAGTGATTAGTTTCAATCACTTCAATCTAGCTCATTCAAAATTCACATATTTTTGACGGGGAGAAAATTTTATACTAATTGGTTTCATTTGAAAAGCTTAACTGTCTATATTTCTAATCTAATTTACACATTATAAACATCTATTTTACATTTGAATCTAATAATTTTGGATAAGTAAAAATTCTTACAGATTTTTCTCAACTTATTTTATTAGCATGTATTATTTTATCAAGTTTTCATATTTGCTTTCTTTTGCATTATATATTTTTTAAACTCACTGGTGTTTAGTATCTAAAAATAGCAAAGTGTTACTTCTTATGTTAAAATCTGAGTTCCTGGAATAGATTTTTGTACTATCACTAAAATATTCTT
>JAQZBX010105057.1:0-10888 GCA_029593785.1 Cabassous unicinctus
CAACCTACACCCTAAACCAGTGACACTACCTTCTCATATTGTCATAAGATGCATGCTGCCTCTTTTGATCCTGTAGAAATTATTATTAGATTTGACCAGTATTTTTTTATGTGACTTAAAGATTTAATAAGTTTTTGGTAGTACAACTTATATTGAGATAAAATTTACATACAATAAAGCACTGAATTTTAAATTGTACAGTATAACAAGAGGCAGCACATGTCTAATAAAGCAGAAAATTATGTAATTCCCATTTTTTATCAAATCCACTCACATGTAACCATTGTTCTGATTGTTGTCACTCTATTATATTTTTGCCTATTTTAGAACTTCATATAATTGAATTAAGGTATTTCCTCATTCGTGTCAAAAAATATATAGATATGTTTTTCCATGTAGTACAAATTTATAACTTTTCATTGGCCAAAAAAGTCAACTTTGACAAATTTTGTCTTTTAAACACAGAATATTTGCACTTAATGTAATTACTAATAGTTCTCAAATTAATTATATCTTATTGCAATTTGCTTTTCCTTTTTTCCATATATAATTCCTAAATCTTTTTTTTTAACCTTGCTGTCTTCTTATGCACTGAGTATTTTTTATTATTTTTTTATTTTTAAGAAGCTTTAGATTACATAAATGTTACATAAAAAATATTGGTGATTCCCATATGTCCCACTCTTTCCCCCACCCACACTTTCCCACATTAACAACATCCTTTCCTTCATTAGTATTTTAGATTTGTTACAACTGATGAGCATATACTGAAGCATTACTACTAACTGTGGAGTATAGTTTAACTTACAGTTTAAATGCAGCCCTGCACAATTTTGTAGGTTATGACAAAATATATAATGGCCTATATCCATCATTGCAATCTTATATGGGAAAATACCAATGTTCTGAAAATGCTCCCGTATTGTAGCAATTTTCCCCCATCCCTCCCCTCAGAAACTTTAGTAGTCACTGACTACACATCAATGATAAAAGTTCTTCCACTGATAGAATAATAATAGTCTATAATAGAAAAACAATATGTCTATTTTAGTCCATTGTTCATTCCCCAATCTTGAGGATTTGGGGATGATAATGCCACTCTGTTTCTAACTGAGAGGGGACTTTGGTACAATGGGGCAGATGGATGAACTATCTTGCTTGCAGTTTCAGACACTCTCTGTTCCTTGGGATAGACATTGTCTATCATCATTCCCTTGTTAGTTGTCCTGTGTGAGTCTAATGAACTGGAAAGCGAGTGTTGCAACTCTGCTGAGATTCAGTGCTCAACTGGTAAATGAACAGATGAAAAATTTAAGTCTTTAGAACATATATTTAACAAATATAGTGGTAATTATGGGTTCAAATAAAGGGGGCTGGAGATCCATTTGTAGGGAAACTAAAAATGATTATAACTCTGTTGCACTGAGGAGCATAAATTCCAAAGTAAGGCCCACTGGCAGGGTGCCAAATTCCTGAGCTTGTCTGCATTGCTTATAGTGTCTGGATGTCTCTAGAGCCCTCTGGAGCCCTGTTATTTGAGGCAACATTTACTGCTGCGGTAAATGAGATCCTGCTTAGATGTGCAAAAGCTTAACCTCTGGTATGACCTCCAGACTCACTTTGTAATCTCTTAACAATGAAAACACATTTGTATTTACCATTCTCCCTTTGTTAAGGTCTTTTTTCAGGTGCATTGGTAGGTGGCATTTGGTAAAAAAGTCCTTCAGAATCAGGGAGGCTCATCTCTGGGATTCATGTCCCATGTTGGGGGAAGGTAGTGCACTTATATGCTGAGTTTGGCTTAGAGAGAGGCCACATTTGAGAAACAAGGAGGCTTTCAGGAGGTAACATTTAGGCAATATACAATATTAGCCTATGTTTCAATTTCACAAGAAAAGGTTCACAAATAGAAACAATAACATCAAGTGCCTGGAATAGTGGTCTGTCTTTCTTCACTAGGCACTGCCCTTGTACTAAGGAGATTCTTGCCTTCCTATTATAGAATGTTGCAGTACTGCCCAGGATGGGAATTCAATATTTTTCAGTTATTGTGTGCATCTCCACCCATCAAGGTAATGCCACATGAACACTTGAACATATTCATATGCCTTAGAGGCATACCCCAGGTGAACCCAATCCCATGCTTCCCCACATCACTGACACCCCACACTAGCACTCTTCCCCTGCCGCATTTGTGACCCTTCTGCTATCCAAAACCTCTCCAAAAACAAAGCCAACAAAATAACCAAATAAAATTAATAAGAAAATGAAATAATAGTTTAAAAAATAAAATTTAAAAAATAAAATATTGAAATAATAAAAGTTTTTATACATTGTGCTTTTCATCACTGTAAGATTGGTTTCTCTTGTATGTACAGTGAAATTTTCTTCTGTATATTCCCCCAGTGCCTTATTTTTTTTTTTCATTTTCTCTTCAAAGAACCTTTAGTCTGCAGAAAAGTCCCATAGAGAATATAGGTGATTCTCATATGCTGAATATCCTCCCCCTCTTCCATTCTCCCCTATTAATATCATTTTACAAGCACATGGTACATTTGTTACAATTGATGTATAAATATTGAAGTGTTGTTAGTAACCATTGTTAATGGTTTATAATATGTTTTACATTTTGGATCATACACTTTTATAGGATTTGACAATAATTAGGATGGCTTGTATTTGATATTGCAAGATGATACATAAAATTCTAATGCCCTAGAAATGCTCTATGTTCCAAATATTTAATTATTCCCTGCCCTTCCTCTCAGAACCTATGGTAAATGCGAAGTTTCAATTTTTCCGGAACATTTATAGTTACTTGTAATAATATTGAGGGCTTGACATATTGTTTTGTGTTTTTATTAGACACTGCCCATGTTCTCAAGGGATTCTTATCCCTGAATTGAGAACCTAGCAGGACACCCCAGGATGGGAGTTTAATATTTGTTTATTGTGTGGGTCTACACCCACTGAGATAACATACTATAACAAGATGAACACTTAGCTATTCCATAGAAACCTTCCCCAGGTGCACCCTATTCTGTATACCCCTTACACATAACACCCTATCCCAGTAACCCTCCCCTGCCATATTTAACAGAAGAATATTTCCAAAATTTTAGGATTTAACCACAGACATGCAAATCCACAGAGCTCATCTGCTCCTACCCCAGACCCTCCCCCCAGGCCCATGGATTGTTCACCCCAACCCCTCACACCATGACCCCTCACAGACTACCACTGCCAAAACCAATTACATCAATGCACCACTGTCATGTCCATCCACTGCCCAATCACATTCTTCCAACTTAACATAGATTTTGCCCATATGGGCTTTAGCTCAGCAAGCATTTATTCACTTTCTGTCACCTGTAACCTATCTTCCCAAATCTATCTCTGTGAGTAGGTTGAATTTGCTTAATTCATATCAATGAGGTCATGAAATATTTGACCTTCAGTGCCTGGCTTGCTTCGCTCAAATAAGGTCTTCAAGATTCATCCATGATATCTCATGGTTAGTATCTCATTCCGTCTTACAGCTAAGTAATGTTCCATTGTATGTATATACCAGTTTGCTTATCCATTCATCTGCTGATAGACAATTGAATTGCTTCCAACTTTTGGCAATAGTGAATAATGGCACAAGGAACATTGGTGTACTTCTGAGTGGAATTGCTGGATCATATGCCAGTTCTATAGTTAGATTCCTGAGGAACCACCAAACAGTCCTTCAGAAGGGCTGCAAAATTCTGTATTCCCACCAGAAGCAGATAAGTGTCCCCTTTCTTCCACATCTTCTCCAACACTCATAGTCCTGTTTTTTCTTAAAGAGCCACCAGTCTAATGTGTATAAGATGATATCTCATTGTAGTATTGATTTGCATTTCCCTAATAGCTCGTGATGATGAGCATCTTTTCATGTGTTTTTTTAATGATTTGTATTTCTTCTTTGGAAAAATGTCTATTCAAATCTCTTGCCCATTTTTAAAATGTGTTGGTTGTATTTCATTTTTGAGAAGTAGGAATTTTTATATACACTGGATATTAGACCCCTATCAGATAGACAGTTACCAAATATTTTCTCCCATTGAGTAGGCACCCCTCAGTTTCTTGACTGAAAAGCACAAAAGCTTTTAATTTTGAGTACATCCCATTTATCTATTTTTTCTTTCATCTCTCATGCTTTTGGTGTAAATTTTACAAATCCATTTCCAACTACCAGATCTCGTAGATGCTTCCCTACACTATCTTCTAGGAACTTTATGGTCTTGGCTCTGACATTTAGATCTTTGATCCTTGTTGAATTGGTTTTTGTATAGGACGTAATATGGTGATCCTCTCTCAATCTTCTGGATATGGATATCCAGTTCTCAAAGCACAATTGGTTGAAGAGGTCATTCTCTTCTAGTTGAGGTGGCTTGGTGACCTTGTCAAATATCAGTTGACCATATATGCAAGGATCTATATCAGAACTCTCAGTTCTGTACCATTGGTCAGTATGTCTATTCTTGTGCCAGTACCATTCAGTTTTGACCACTATGGTTTGTAGTGTACTTTAAAGTCAGGTAATGTGATTCCTCCAATTTCTTTTTACTTTTGCATTATGTCTTTGGCTATTTGGGTCCCCAAACCCTTCCAAATAAATTTCATAGTTAGATTTTTCCAATTCAATAAACCATGCTGTGGTAATTTTTATTGGGATGGCATTAAATCTGTAAATCAATTTGGGTAGGAAAGAAATGCAGAAAAGGCATTTGACAAGAGACACCCTCTTTTCTTGATAAAAAACACTTCAAAAGAGGAATAGATGTAAAATTTTTTGAAATGATAAACTGTATATGTGAAAAACTCACAGCTAACACATACTAACATATAATGGTGAAATGCTAATAGCTTTCCCTTTAATAGCTAGAAAAAGACTAGGAGGCCCATTCTCACTGCTCTTATTTTACATTGTGTTAGAAGAACTTTCTCAAGCACTCAGGCAAGAAAATGATATAAAAACATGCAAATTGGAAAGGAAGAAGTAAACTTTCACTATTTGCAGATGACAAGACACTATACAAAGAAAGACCTGAGAAATCTAAACAAAGCTTCTAGAGCTGAAAAATGAGTTCAGTAAAGTGGAAGAATATAAGATCAACATGCCAAATTCAGTAGTATTTCTGTACACCAATAATGAGCAATGTGAGGAGGAATTCAAGATAAAAATCAATTTACTATAGCAATTAAAAAATCAAATACCTAACAATAATCTTAACTAAAGATATAAAGGACTTGTACACAGAAAAACTATGCAACATTGTTGAAGAAAATCAAAGAAGACTTAAATAAAGGAAAGAATATTCCTTGTTCATGAATTGAAAGACCAAACATCATTAAATTCTGGCATGGTGATGTCCACTCCACCTCTAATTGAGAGGGGGATTTGATCCCATAAGCCAATTAATGGGACTCCCTTGTTTGTATTTGCAGGCTCTCTCGTTTCCTTGGGATGGTGGTTGTCAAATCTCACCTCCTGGTTAGTTGTCCTGGGTGAGTCCGCTGAACTCGGGAGTAACTCTTGCAACTCTGCTGAGGCTCTGGGCCCAACTGGCCCATGGACAGCCCAAAGATTCCAGGATCTTGGGTGTACACCTATAAACTCCAGCACAAACTGTAGGTTTCAATAGAAGGGACAGATGAGTCATGTGTAGGGAAACCATAATTGAGCCCACCTCCATCACTCTCAGGAGCACAAATTTCAAAGTAGTGCCCAGTGAGAAGGCACCAAATTCTGGAGCTATCTATCATGAACCTAGGACCTGGGTGTCTCCAGAGCCCTCAGGAGCCTCACTAATTGGGGTAGTATCCAGTTTGTCACTCTATGAGATCCTGCTGAGATGTGCATAAGTGTTACATCTGCGATGACCTCCCTACTCACTTTGAGGTCTTTTAGCCATAAAAACTCATTAGTATTTACCTTTTCTCCCTTTTATTCAAGGTCTTTTTCCAGTTGCTTTGCTAGTTGGTTCTTAGTAGTAAACCTTCAGTGCCAGGAAGGCTCAACTGCAAGAGTCATGTACCATGCTGGAGGGAAGATAATGCATTTATATATTGAGTTTGGCTTTGACAGGGGCCACATTTGAGCAACAAGGAGGCCCCCAGGAGGAAACTCTTAGGCACCCAACAATACTAGGCTAAGTTTCAATTTTAAGAGCAAAGGTTCATAAGCATAGTCATCAATATCAAGGGCCCATCAGTGGATCATCTTCCTTTGCCAGTCATTGCCCCTGCACTTGGGGGACTATTGCTGCTCCATTGTAGAATGTGGCAGAGCTCTCCAGGATGGGAATTCAATATTCTCTCAGTTATTGTGTGAGTCCACACACACTGTGACAATGCCCCGTGAATATTTGAACATATTCATATAACTTAGATGTATGCCCAGGTGAATTTCCTCCAACGTATCACTGTCACTGACACCCCACACCAATGATCCTCCCCTGCCCCAGTTGTAACCCTTCTGTGATCCAAAGCTTCTTCAAAAATGAAGCCAATAAAATAGCCAAATACAGTTAATAGGAATATTAAATAATGATATGTTTAAATATAAGAAATAAAATATATAAAAATTAAAAAAAACTGAAAATTAAATTAAATTAAAAGATTGGGATATTAAAAATAAAGAAAAATATTTTTTAAAATTTTTTGACATTTTTCCTTTCATCACTGTAATATCTTGTGTCCTGTATGTACAGTGGCATTTTCTTCCATTTATCCCTCAGTGTCTTACTTTTTATCATTTTGTTTTCAAAGAAGTTTTGGGTCACAGTAATGTCACATACAGTATACAGGGGCTCCCATATGCCCAACATCCTCTCCCTTTCCCCCCTTCCCATATTAATAAGTTTTTATATGTAGATGGTATCTTTGTTACAAGTGATATACAAATAGTGAAACATAGCTACTAACCATGGTCAATGGTTTACATTATGGTTTACACTTTAGACCGTTCACTTTTATAAATTTTGAAGATATTTAATATGGCCTTTGTCAATCATTGCAAGATCATGTAGAACACTTCCATTGCCCATTAAATACCCTGTATTCCATCTATTCTATTCCTCCCTACCCCTCACCTTGAGGCCCATGGTGACCCTCTGGCTTTACTCCTTGGATGACAAAATTCATAATAACTTGCTACAACACCGAGGTATTGACAAACTGGTTTCTCCTCCCCTATTAGGAGCCACCCATGCTCTTGAGAGAGTCCCGACTCTCTATTTGTGAACAAATCAGTCCCCCTGAGTATGGGAGTCTAACTCCTTCTTGCTCATTATGTGGGTCTCCACCCACTGATACACCACATTACGACAAAATGATCACTTCCACACTCCCTAGAAGTCTGTTCCAAGAGCTCCCTGTCCTGAATGCCCCCCCATCCAACACCCTAAACCAGTAACCCTTCCTTGTCATATTGCCATAGAGCATTCCCAACTTTGTACTTTCAACCACATACCTGCCAAACAGGACTGGTGAATGCACTATGGACTAGAGTGGACTTACAACTATTTTACCATAGACATATTGTTATTCTAGCAATGGAAGAAAATATAACATTGTTGTGGAAGCAGTGGCTTCTGGAGGCTCTGGAGGCAGGGAGAGGGTAAAACAGTTGTAATATGGAGGCTTTTTCAGGACTTAAGAATCATCCCGAATGACATTGCAATGACAGATATAGGCCGTTTTATATCATCCCATAACATGCAGAACTGTGTAGGAGAGAGGGTAGACTACAATGTGAAATATGGTCCGTTCTCAGTGGCAATGCTCCAGAATGCATTTATCAATTGCAATGAAAGTGCCACACCAATGATGGATGTTGTTTATGTGCAAAGTGTGAGAGGTGTTGGGGACTGAGACATATGGGAATACCTATATTTTTTGTGTAACATTTATGTAATCAAAGTATCCTTTTTTTTAATAATAATTTTTTTGTGTGTGTTTTAAAGATACTTTGATTACATAAATGTTACACAAAAATTATAGGGATTCCCATACCTCCCACACCTCACACAACCTCCCACATAAACATCCTTCATTCGTGTAGCAGCACATCACCTGCAATGGATATACACATCCTGGGGTTTTGCCATTAAGCATGGACCATAGTTCACATTGTAGACCACACTCTCTACCACACAGTTCTGCATGTTATATGATGATATAAAATGACCTGTGTCTGTCGTTACAATGTCACTTAGGATAATTCCCAAGTTCCATAAAAACCACTGTGTTACAACTGCTTTTCCCTCTCCCTGCCCCCAAAGCATCCAGTGGCCACTGGCTCCACATTAATGTAATTTCTTTCATTGCTTGAATCACAGAAAGTCTATAACACAATGCCAATAAGTCCTCTCGAGTCCATAGCTCTTCCCCCAATCCTGAGGAGTCTGGGATGGTGATGTCCACTCCACCTCCAAGTCAGAGGGAGCTTATATCCCATGGTTAAGATGAATGGGATTATCCTGCCTGCAACTGAAGACTCTCTCCATTCCCTGGGATGGCCATTGTCCATCGTCATCTCCCCACCAAGTGTTCTGGGTGAGTCCATTGAGCTGTAGAGTAGGAGTTGCAGCTCCACTAAGATTCTGGGCCCAGCTGGCTCATTGACAGCCCAAAGACACCAGTCTCTGGAAGTACACCTACAAACTCCAGCGCCACATATAGGTTTGAATAGAAGGGGCAGATAGACTCTGTGCAGGGAAAACATTTTTGAGTCCAACTCTATCACTCTCAGGAACACAGATTCCAAAGTAGGGCCCACTGCTAAGGCACCAAACTCCAGAGTTATCTGTCCTGAAATAAGACCTGGGTGTCTCCAGAGCCCTCAGGTGCCCCTCTATTTGGGGTGATATACATATTGGAAGCCTATGAGGTCCTACTGAGATGTGCATAAGCATTACCTCTGGGATGACCTACCTACTCACTTTGAAGTCTCTTAGCCATATGAACTCATTTGTCTTTACCTTTTCCCCCTTTTATTAGAGGTCTTTTTCCAGTCATATTGACAGTTGGCACTTGGTAGTAATCTCTCAGTGCCAGGGAGGCTAATGCCCAGGAATCATGTCCCATGCTGGGAGGAAGGAAATGCATTATATGCTGTGTTTGGCTTAGAGAGTGGCCACATTTGAGCAACAAGGAGGCTGTCATGAGGCAACCCTTAGGCACCCCATAACAATAGGCTAAGTTTCAATTTCAAGAGCAAAGAGTCATAAGGCAAGTCATCAATAACAAGAGCCCATCAGTGGATCATCCTCCTTTGCCAGTCACTGCCCCTGCACTTGGGGGACTGTTGCTGCTCCCTTGGAGAATGTGGCAGAGCTCTCCAAGATGGGAATTCAGTATTATCTCATTTATTGAGTGATTCTCCACCTACTGTGACCATGCCCTGTGAGCGTTTGAACAATTTTATATACCTTTTATTTATGTCCAGGTGAACTTCCTCCCATTCACCCCCCATCCCTGACACCCCCCACCAACAGTCCTCTCCCACCCCAATTGTAACCCTTCTGTGATCCAAAGCTTCTTTAATGATGAAGCAAATACAATAGCCAAATACAATTAATAGGAAAATGAAATAATAATGATAAGTATAAATGTAAGAGATAAAATACATGAAAACTTAGAAAAAACTAAAAATTAAATTAAATTAAAGGATTGGGGTATTCAAAAAATGAGAAGAAAAAATAAATTTTTTTTGACATTTTGCCTTTTATCCCTGCAATATCTGGTGGCCAGTCTGTACCATGGCACCTTCCCCCTGTCACTCCCCAATGTCTCACTATTTTTCATTTAATTTTCAAAGAAGTTTTAGGTCACAGCAAAGTCACACACAGAATACAAGAGACTTTCCTATACCCAACCTCCTCCCCCCTTCCTCACCCCATATTAAAAACTTTTTTGTATGTGGATGGTAGCATTTTTATAACTGATATACAGATAGTGAAACAGAGCTACTAAACATTGTCAATGGTTTACAGTATGGTTACTCTCATTTCTCTTCAAATCACATAAATCTTTTTATGTAAAATATACTTTTACTAAGTATCTTTTAAAAATAAAAAAAAATTAAAATTAAAAATAAGGTAATAAAAAATAAACATCATTAGATGCCTATCCTACCCCAATTGATTTCCAGATTTAACACATTCCTAATAAAAATTAAAACAGCATTATTTTCTTATTCAATTAGAAACCTAACTCTGAAATTTAATAGAGAATTTTATTTTTTTCATTATAGAATTTTTTGAATGTATTATTATTTTTATTTTTTATTGGCTTTTTTCTTCATCTTTTTTGCTAAAAATGTGTAATCTCCATAGGGGCCTAAGAGGGAAACCTGTTTATCCTGGGTTGTTTTGTTGTTGTTTAGTTTCTTGTTTTTATCTTTTCCTTCTCTTTTCTTCCTATTTTTCTTTTACTTATTTTTTCTACCTACTTTATTTCTTTTTTTCCTTTATTTTTCTATTTTCTGTCTTCTGTTGCATTTCTTTCATTCAACATCTAATTGTTTGGTCTTCATTTCTTTCTTTTTTTCTCACCTTCACTTTATTTTCTTTTTTCTCTTCTCACTTTTCCAGTCTTTTCATTCATTCTGTTTTTTTCTCTATTTTGTTTCTTGTCTCAGTTTTTTTCTATTCCACTTTTTAATTCTTATTCCTTGGCATTTTTTAAGATTTTTCACTTGTATTATTTATTTTCCTAAATGATGTATGGTTCCTATTCTACCTTTCATTATTATTTTTCAATTATACTTTTTCTCTCCTTATCTATTTACTTTTATGTAGTCCTAATATTTTTTTCCCTAGGGAATATAAAAAACTGTACGGATAAAGAATAAGAG
>JAQZBX010105058.1:0-10888 GCA_029593785.1 Cabassous unicinctus
CTCCACAAGTCAAGGATCCAATGTCGGGATTCTGCCAGTTACTGAGTATCTCTATTCCAATTATGCATTCTGGAACTGGGGGAATAACCACAGAATGGATTCAGGGACCCACTGGATCCACTGTGAGATGGACCTGAGCGAAAACTCCATCAATCACCTGATCTCTATAAGCCCCTACTCTGAGTGTTAAACCACAGTGATGTTTTGGGTCTCCTGGAATTAAGGTCAATTCTAAGCCAGTGTATATTAATATATACCCAAAATGTCTAATCATTTCCTTTTCCCCAATGCATAGTTACTCTGGCAAAAAGCCATAGTTCTCCCTGGGGAAAGGTGGGAGGAATATTAACAGTATAAATTTTTGGTAGTTTAACAGGATCCTTCCTCAAGGGGACCTGGCCTTCTCCTCATTCAAGGGGCTCTGGGTCTGTAAACTGTCTCAAGTCTTGGAATTGATTAAGGGGACATGATTCTCTGCATCTGTAATTTGAGTTAGGGTTTTGTTCACTCAACCTAGAACTCATCTGCTTATACAGATCCAGAAAAAAATTAGTAGACTACCCATGCATTTCGCTTCCAGGTGCCCCATGATTTACTAGCCAATGCCATAACTCCATGAGAGTCAAGACTATTCTAAGTGCTGCTCTGAATCTGCCATTCATTGTAGTAGCCACTCATACCTTACCTTTGGCAATTAACTGCTGATACTTGACTTTTATGGAACTGAGATCTGATCATCCCCATAATGTTTAAGGATTCTAATTCCATTACAGCCCTCGCTACAGTAATATCTGGACTACAGAGAACAGCAACCACAGAGCTCTTCAGAGAAGATGGGGTTAGTCTTACAAATTTATTCCTCACAGTTTTGGTTAAAGGTGTGTCCTCTGGACATTTCTGGGGTTGGTGGGCAGGTCTCAAATAGTAAATCCATTCTAACATTCCAATCTCTCTAAGTCTTTGAATCCCCTCATCTATGTTATACCAGGGCAAATCAGGTATCTCAACCACAGACATTCTAGGCCATCTTTTGGTCCAAGTTTCAGTCAGCCACACAAACAAACTGTTAGAGCCCTTTATAACCCCTTGCTCTATAGTGTTGAATCCCGAATTTCTGCTTAGTGGGCCCATATCAATATATTCAGCTTAGTCCAACTTTATATTCCTTCCACCATTATCCCACACCCTTAGTATCCATTCCCACACATATTCCCCTGATTTCTATATATAACTTGGAAAACTCATGCAGTTCTTTCAGAGTATAGCATACTTCCTCATGGGTCACACTTTGTATTTCAACTTTGGTTGCTTGTTGTGATTTTAGCATAGTAATAGATCTTGAAGACAAAAAGGGGTGGTGGCGGTGGGTAAGGAGAAGGATTAGAAATGTCTTGCAAGCTACTGCCCTCAGGGCATTCCTTTGCATTTTCTTCTGGTGAGACAGGATTAATCTCTTGAGGCAGGCTTTGGAAGGCAGATTCCTCAGGGCAGACTGGAGGTTGGGCAGTGCATGCTTGAGTTTGGGTGATACCTGCCTCATTGCTGGGAGGAGGTCCAGACTCTCTGAGGCAGGCTGGAGGCTGGGCTGGGCAGGCTGGAGGCTGGGCAATGCACACTAGAGTTTAGCTGGTAACTGTCTCAGAGCTGGGAGGAGGTCCAGACTGTCTGGGGCAGGCCAGAGGCTGGGCAGTGCAGGCTTCAGTTTGGCTAGTATCCACCGCAGAACTGGAAGGAGGTCCAGACTCCCTGGGGCAGGCTGGAGCCGGGAATATACAAGGTTGACAAGATGTGGTCTCTACAAGGCGGGCCATTGCAGGTTTATCTGGTAAAGTCTCAGCAGAATTTAGGGATCCAATGTCCCCACCAATATTATCATCATCCCATATGTCTCCATCCCAATCCTCGGGGTTCCACTCCTTTCTAATCAATGCCTTCACTTTAATTGCAGAAACCCGCAGTGTTGAGATTTTAGTTTCCTCTGGAATTCTGCTACTCATACAATGAGAGTCTGGGTTTGATTCTCAGATATCTCAACTCTGTGGCTACAGAAGACAAGATTTTCTTTCAGGGCACACATAGCAACTTTCACATCATTCATGTGGTATTTAAGTTTAAAATTTGAAGACTTTAGCTCATCTCTTTCTTTTATAACTGTATCCGGAGTATCTAGGAGGAGACAGCCAACATTATTATACTTTTTGACTCCACAAAATTCCATTAAGGTGCTGAAAACCCTCTCACCCAGATCCTTGCTTCTTATAAGCATGAAAGTAGGGGAATCCAGTGATGCTATTTTGTGCATCTCTATTGCCAACTCATGCCATGGACTGTTAGCAACCTCCTCATTATTGGAAAGGGAGTCATTAGGACCCTTGTGTCCAATTGGGGTAGAGAGTCAATTGAAAAACTCCCAGAACCCCCTTAGACATCCCAAGTTTAAGACTGTGTTTCTCAAGAACCACTCCTGGTACCAAGCTGTATTAGTCAGGGTTCTCTTGGGAAACAGAATTAACAGGATATATCTGTCAATAATATGAGATTTTATAGGAATCTCCCACACAACCGTGGGGATGCACAAATCCATGTTCCATAGGCAGGCTGCAAACCAGGGGCTTGGAGGAAAGTCCAATGAAAGGTCCTTGATGAGTTTCTGGGAGAAGTTGGCTGTCCAAAGACGAGCTGGAAAATTCTCGCTGAATGTTGAAATCACTTACACTTTTAAGGCATTCAACTAATTGGATAAAAGCATCACCCATTGCTGATGCAATCTCCCTGATTGATGCAGATGTAATCAGGCATCCACTCAGTAAACTCACTGGTGATCGAAATCCATAAATGCTCTTGTATTACAATTAGCCCAGTGCTTGCTGGACCAAATGCCTAGACACAATTACCTGGCCGATTTGACACACTAGCCTAACCATCACAAGCTCCTAGAAGATAATGTAAGGAAGCATCTACCAGATGTTTTAGTAGGAAATAGTTTCATCAACTTTACACCCAGTGCATAAGCAATGAAAGAAAAAATAGAAAAATGAGACCTCAACATTAAACATTTTGCACTTCAAAGTACTTTGTCAAGAAAGTGAAATGGCAGCCTACTCAAAGGGAGAATGTATTTGTTAACCAACTATCTGATAAGGGCCTAATATCAAACCTATACAAAGCAATCCAACATCTCAAAAAACAAACAAACAAACAAAAAAACAGACAACCCATTTTAAAAAGTGTGCAAGAATTTTGAATAGGCACTTATCCAAAGGAGAAATACAAATGGCTAAAATACACATGAAAAGATGCTCAATATCATTATCTAATAGTAAAATGCAAATCAAAACTAGAATGAGATATCATCTTACACCCATTAAACCCAGAAGAATTGAAAGCAGGGACATGACATTGCAGTCTACACTCTTGCCCACACAGTTCTGCATGTTATGTGATGATATAAAATGGCCTATATCTGTCATTGCAATGTCATTCAGGTTGATTCCCAAGTCCCAAAAAAGTCCCCATATTACAACCGTTTTTCCCTCTCCCTGTCCGCATAGCCTCCAGTGGCCACTGGCTCCACATCAATGTTGTAATTTCTTCCATTGCTAGAATCACAATATATCTATAGTAGAATATCACTAAGACCACTCAAGTTCATAGTTCTTTCCCCAATCCTGAGGATTGTGGGATGGTGATGTCCACTCCACCTCTAATTGATAGGGGGTTCATATCCCGTGGGGAAGATTGATGGGCCTATCTTGCTTGCAGTTGCACACTCTCTCTGTTCCTTGGCATGGTTGTTGTCAATCATCATCTCCTTGTTAGTTGTCCTAGGTGAATCCAATGTGCTGTAGAGTAGGTGTTGCAACTCCACTGATGTTCTGGGCCCAGCTGGCACATGGACAGCCCAAAGACTCAAGTCTCTTGCACAAAAAACTTACACACTCCAGAACCCAATATAGGTTTAAATAGAAGGGGCAGTTGAGTCTTGTGTAGAAAAGACATAATTGAGTCCTAATTTGTCACTCTCAGGAGCACAAACTGCAAAGTAGGGCTCACTTGCAAGGCACCAAACTCTGGAGCTATCTGGCCTGACCATAGTTCCTGGGTATATTTGGGGTAGTATCCTCTTCAACAGTCTATGAGATCCTGCTGAGATGTGCATAAGCATTACCTCTAGGAAGATCTCCCGACTAACCCTGAAGTCTCTTAGCCATATAAACACATTTCTCTCTATATTTACCCCCTATTATTTGAGGTCTTTTTTCCAGTTGCATTGCTAGTTGGTGATTGGTAGTAATCCCTCAGTGCCAGTGAGGTTCATTCCTGGAAGTCATGTCCCACACTGGGGGAAGGTAACACATTTATATGCTTAGTTTGGCTTAGAGGGAAGCCACATTAGAGCAACAATGCAGCTCTCAAGAGGCAACTTTTAGGCACCTCATAACCATAGATTAAGTTTCAATTTCAAGAGCAAAGTCTCATAAGCATAGTCATCAATATCAATGGCCCATTAGTGGATCACCCTCCTTCACCAGTCATTGCACCAACACTTGGGAGACTGCTGGTGCTCCATTAGAGAATATGTTAGAGATCTCCAGAATGGGAATTCAATATTCTCTCAGTTATTGTGTGAGACTCTACTCTCTGTGACAATGCCCCATGAACATTTGAACATTTTTATATTCCTCATATGTATTCCCTGGTGAACTTCCTTCCATGTATCCTCCATCACTGATACCCCACACAAATGATCCTCCCCTGACCCAGTTGTAACCCTTCTGTGATCCAAAGCTTCTTCAAAAATGAAGCCATTAAAATAGCAAAATTCATTTAATAGGAAAATGAAATAATAAAGATAAGTTTAAATATAAGAAATAAAATACATAAAAATTAAAAGTAAAAATAAAAGTTAAATTAAATTAAAAGATGGGATACTAAAAAATAGTGAAAAGTATTTAAAAAAATTTTTTTTGACATTTTGCCTTTCACCACTGTAATATCTGGTGTCCTGTCTGTACAGTGGCATTTTCTTCCCTTTATTCTCCAGTATCTTACTATTTTTCATTTTGCTTTCAAAGAAGATTTAGGTCACAGTAAAGTCATATACAGACTACAGAGGCCTGTCCTATACCCAACATCCTCCCCTTTTCCTCCTTCCTGTATTAATACCTTTTTATATGTGGGTGGTACCTTTGTTATGACTGATATAGAAATAGTGAAACATAGCTTCTAAACATGCTCAATGGTTTACATTGTGGTTCACATTTTATACCATACACTTTTACAAAATTTTGATGATATTTAACATGGCCTTTGTCCATAATTGTAAGATCATGTAGAAGAGTTCCATTGCCCACTAAATACCCCCTGTTCAATCTATTCTCTTCCTCCCTACTCCTCCCCTCAGGGCCCACAGTGAACCCCTGGCTTCATTCCTTGGATGACAAGATTCACAGTTACATTCAACAACACTGAGGCCTTGACACACTGGTTTGTTCTCCCCTTATTTGGAATTGCCCATGCTCTCAAGAGACTCCCACATATTTGTGAAAAAATTAATCCTCCTGAGGATGGGAGTCCAAATCCTTCCCACTCATTATGTGGATCTCCACCTGATGATACAACACATTTTGACAAAATGATCACTCACATATTCCCTAGAAGCCTGCTCCAGGTGCACCCTGTCCTGAATGACCCCCCATCCAACACCCTAAACCCGTAACCCTTCCTTGTCATATTGCCATAAGAGCATTCCAAACTTTATACTTTCACATCCCCACACATCCCCAGTGTTCACTTTGTCCCTTTCCCAAACATCACCCCAGTTTCCTGGATCTTCCAAAGCATGCTCCCCAATCTACCCACCTATCAGAACTACACCACCTAACCCAATAATATCACTACCCTCCTGTCATATCTCTACAATAGACAACTACACACTTTCACATTACCATAGATTACATCCATATGGGTGTTGGCTCTTGCCCTTCTCCTTTTTTTCTATTTCCTGTAAATCTTTCTTCCAGACAATAGCTCTTGAGATTGCTAAATTTGCTTAATTCATATAATTGAGATCATATACTGTTCATTCTTCAATGCCTGGCTTGCTTTACTCAACATAAGGTCCTCAAGATTCATCCATGTTATCCCGTGTGTTAGCACTGTATTACTTCTTACAGCTGAGTAATATTCCATTGCATGTGTGTGTCACTTTTTTTTTTTATCCATTCATCCGTTGATGGGCATTTGGGTTGATTCCAACTTTTGGCAGTAGTGAATAATGCTACTATGAACATTCGTGTGCATATATCTGTTCATGTCTTTACTTTCAAGTTTTCTGGGTATATATGCAGAAGTGGAATTGCTGGATTATATGGAAGTTCCATAGTTTGTTTGATGAGGAACTACCAAACTGTCCTTCACAGTGGCTGCACCATTCTACATTCCCACCAGCAGTGGATGAGGGTTTCCATTTCTCCACATCCTCTCCAACACTTATAGTCCTCTGTTGTTGTTTTTTTTAGTCACCAGTCTAATGGGTGCAAGATGGTATCTCATTGTAGTTTTAAATTGCATTTCCCTAATCGCTAGTGATGTTGAGAATTTTTTCATGTGCTTTTTAGCCATTTGTATTTATTCCTTGGAGAAGTGTTCTATTCAGGTTGCTTGCCCATTTTATAAATGGGTTGTTTGTCTTTTTATTTTCAAGGTGTAGGATTTCTTTATATATGCTGGATATTAGGCTCCTGTCAGATATATGGTGGTCAAATATTTCCTCCCATTGAATCGGCTGCCTTTTCACTCCCTTGATAATGTCCTTTGAAGTGTAAACATTTTTTAATTCTGAGGAGATTCCATTAATCTGTTTTTTCTTTCACTGCTCATGCTTTGGATGTTAAGTTCATGAAACCATTTCCTATTACAAGGTACTGTAGATGCTTCCCTACATTATCTTCCAAGGTCTTTATGGTCTTCACTTTTATATTAAGATTTTTTTATCCATTTTAGTTGATTTTTGTATAAGGTTTGAGATGGCGTTTCTCTCTCATTCTTTTGGATATAGATATCCAGTTCTCCAAGCACCATTTGTTGAAGAGGCCATTCTCTCCCAATTGAGTGAGCTTGGTGGCCTTGGTGAATATCAGATGACTGTATATGTAAGGATTTATATCAAAACTATCAACTCAGTTCCATTTTTTAATATGTCTATCCTTCTGCCAATACCATGCAGATTTGACCACTGTACTTCTTAGTATGTTTTAAAGTCAGGTAGTGTGATTCCTCCAATTTCATTTTTCTTTTTCAATATGTCTTTTGCTATTCATGACTTCATACCCATCCAAATAAAGTTTGAAGTCAGTTGTTCCAATTCATTAAAAAATGCATTGCTGGTTATTATTGGGATTGCATTAAATCTGTAGATTAGTTTGGGTAGGAGAGACATCTTAATGATGTTTAGTCTTCCTATTCATGAACAGGGAATATTCTTCCATTTATTTAAGTCTTCTTTGATTTCCTTTAACAGTGTTGTGTAGTTTTGTATATATAAGTCCTTTACCTCTTTAGTTAAATTTATTCCTAAGTATTTGATTATTTTAGTTACAAAGGTAAAAGTTATTTTTTCTTGATTTCCTCCTCAGATTACTTGTTATTGTTGTACAGAAATGCTACTGATTTTTGAGCACGATCGTATAGCCAGGAACTTTACTGAACTCATTTATAAGTTCTTGAAGATTTGTTGTAGATTTCTCAGTGCTTTCTGTGTATACTATCATGTCTTCTGCAAATAGTGAATTTTTCACTTCTTCCTTTCCAACTTGGATGTACTTTATATCTTTTTCTTGCTCTGATTCATTGCTATAGCAAGTACTTCTAAGACATGTTACAAAGGAGTGGTGATAATGGTCATCTTTGTCTTCTCCCTGATCTTAAAGGGAAAGCTGTTAGAATTTCACCATTGAAGATGATGTTAGCTGTGGGTTTTTCACATATACCCATTTTCATGTTCATAAAGTTTCTTCCTACTCCTATCTTTTGAAGTGTTTTTATCAGGGAAGGTGCTGTACTTTGTTGAATGCCTTTTTCTGCATCGACAGAGATGATCATGTGATTTTTTCTTTTGCAATGTTTATGTGTGTAATAAAATGGTTGATTTTTTTATGTTGAAACATCCTTGTATACACAGGATGAAACCCACTTGGTCATTGGGTATAATTAATTTGATATGTTGCTGAATATGGTTAGCAAGTATTTTATTGAGGATTTGAGCATCTAGGACCTTAGGAAGATTGATCTGTAATTTCCCTTTCTTGTGGAATTTTGTTTAGCTTTGGTATTGCAGTAATGTTGGCATCATAGAATGAGTTAGACAATGTTCCTTCTACTTCTATTTTTTGGAAGAGTTTAAGCAGGATTGTTGTTAGTTCTTTCCAGAATGTTTGGTACAATTCACAGTGAAGCCATCTGGTCCTGGGCTCTTCTCAGTTGGGAGGTTTTCGATGACTGAGTCTATCTCTTTACTTGTAATTAGTCTGTTGAGATCATCAAATTCTTCTTTCATCAGGGTAGACTGCTTGTGAGTTTCTAGGAATCTGTCCATTTCCTCTAAATTATCATTTCTGTTGGCATGTAATTTTTGAAAATATCATCTTATGATACTCTTTATTTCTGTGAGGTCAGTGTTGATATCCCCTTCCTCTTTTCTTATTTTGTGTATTTGTATCTTCTCTCCTTTTATCTTTGTTAGTCTAGCTAAAAGTTTCTCAATTTTATTGATTTTGAAGAAGAGCCAGCTTTTGGTTTCATTTTTTCTAGTGTTTTCTTATTTTATATTTCATTTACTTCTGCACTAATCTTTGTCATTTCCTTCTTTCTACTTCCCTTGCGATTAGTTTGCTGTTGTTTTTCCAATTCCTTCAGATTTGTATTTAGTTCCTAGATTTTAACTCTTTCTTCTTTTTTAATATATACATTTATGGCTATGAATTTCCCTTTCAGTACAGCTGTTCCTCAATCCCATAGGTTTTGATATGTTGCGTTGTCATTTTCATTCATTTCAAAGTAGTAACTGATTTCTTTTGAGATTTCCTCCTTGACCCAGTATTTGTTTAAGAGTGTGTTGATTAACTTCCATATCTTTCTGCCTAATCTGGTTCTCTGGCCCTTACTGATTTCCAGTTTCATTCCATTGTGATCAGAGAAATTACTTTGTATAATATCAATATTTCTGAATTCTTTGAGAATTTTTCTGTAGTCTAGTATGTGGTCTATCTTGGAGTACAATACACGTGCACTCGAGAAGAATGTATATACCAGTGTATTTCAGTGTAGTGTTCTGTACAAGTCTATTAGATCCAGATTCGCTAGTGCATTAATCAAACTCTTTGTTTATTTACTGATTCTTTGTAAAGATTTTCTGTCTAATGGTGATAATGCTATATTAAATTCCCCCACTATAATTGTAGATGCATCTATATCTCCACTTCCTATAGTATTTCTTGAAGGGCAAGTTTCTTGTTGGCATACTCTCTTAATATCTGTTTATCTGTGAATATTTTGAGCTCTCCATTATTTGTGCATGCCAACTTTGCTGGATAGAGAATTTTTGCCTGGAAGATTTTTTCTTTTAGTACCTTAACTATGTCATACCACTACCTTCTTGCCTCCATTGTTTCAGATGAGAAATCAGCATTTAATCTTATTGAGCTTCACTTGTATGTGATGATTCTCTTTTCTTCTTGCTGTTTTCAGTATTTTCTCTTTGCCTTAAGCATTGGCAATTTTGATGAGTATATGTATTGGAGTGGGCCTGTTGGGATTTGTACTATTTGGGGTTTGCTGCAATTCCTGGACTCTTACATCCATCTCCCTCAATAAAGTTGGGAAATTTTCAGCCATTATTCCTCCCACAAACCTTCCATCCCCTTTCCCTTCTCTTCTCCTTCTGGGATGCCTATAATGCATATGTTCATGTGTTTTGCATTGTCACTCAAATCCCTAATCCCTGCTGGTTTTTTTCTATCTTTTCATCTATTTGTTCTAATGTCTGTTTGATTTCAAACGTGTTTTCTTCCATATCATTATTTCACTAGTTCTTTCCTATGCCTCTTCAAATCTACTGTTATGTGCTTCCAGTGTCTTTTTGATTACTTGGATTGTTCCATTTATCACCATCCTATCCGTTATTTCTTACGTATGTTTACAATTTCTTCCATGTGTTCTCCCAGTGCCTTCTTAATATCCTTAATCTCTTCCTACACTTCATTAAGTTGGTCCATGATATTTGTTTGGACAGTTGTGATTAATTGTTCAATGTTCTGCAACTCTTCCTGGTATTTAGTTTGTTAATTGGGCTGGATCACATCTTCCTGTTTCTTAGTATGGTTTGTAATTTTTTGTTGCCCTCTGGTCATCTTTGTATCTTGATTGGTTTACCCAGTTGATTATCTTCTCTCTTTTCTCTAGGGTTTTATTTATTTGCTGTTTTTGTTTTTTGTATTTGTTATGTTTTCTCTTTCACAGTTTGTTCTTCTTATTCTATTTCATTGCTGTTGTCTATGTTCCCTTGGAGGAAAAAAATAGGGCTGGAGAAAGTGAAAGAGGTAAGAAAAGTAGGAGGAAAATAATAATAATAGTAATAGTTAGAAGAGGACCTGTTTAAGACCTTGGAAAATTAATATTTAACACATGTAAGCAGTGTAGTGTAATAGGAATAAAAAAGTGGGGTACCAACAATGAATTGGGAAATCAAACAAAGAAAAATATATAGGCTTAATTAAATGGCTAGTATGATGAGGAAAAAGTGAAAAAGAAAAGAAAAGACACAAAGGAAAAAAGTTAATAAAAGAAATAAAACAGGATAGATGAAGTAGAAATAAAAATCAGAAAAATT
>JAQZBX010105059.1:0-10888 GCA_029593785.1 Cabassous unicinctus
ACCAGAGACAGTTATGTTTTTTTAAATCATAAAGAAGAATACTTTCCCCCAGTTTTCGAACTTTTGCAAAAGAAGAAGCTTTATGATGCACTGAGATCCTGAACAACTTGTTTCCAAGGTCCCCTAGCCAGTAAAAATGGATCACAATCAAACTCAGTCCTGGATTGCAAGGAGGAGCCTGAGTCTAAATGTTTCAAGTGAAATTTTTCTTTTCACAGACTGTCTCCTTCAAGAAATCTGAAAGACTTCATTAAGGCTCCTACATAAGCCCAGGATAAAAAGGTATCATGTAACTCCTAGGAACAAGCACTGTTGAACCTAGTTTGTTTTTTACACCTATAAATTTTTTTAGTTCATTTAAACTGTTTCACAATTTTTCCTTACATCTTACAATTTTTCCATACTGAAATATCCTACTTTTAGGTCAATGTTTTCATATTACTCTACTTTTCTCTCTTCCTGCAGCCCAGAATAGATAGGGGTAGGCGGGTCTGCCACTCTCAGGTATCTAACTCCTGGTATTAAGAACCAGGCTTTGTCACACAACTTTTCCCCATAAAGAAGTAAATCAAATTATGTAGATAGAGCAAAAGCCTTTTGGAAGCCGCTCCTATGCCCTTTTTAGGGTTTAAATAAAAATTCCCAGGACCAAAGGGGTTTGGAAGAATTAGGAGAAAGCAGCTTGGAAAAGCTTGGGCCCTAATGAATCCCCCAAAAAGGCAGGCCTTTCCTTTGCATTCCAAAAAGTGAGGAACCAGAGAAGGTTTTGGTGCCCAGTAACCGCTCTCCACCCCTACTACTAATCCCAATCTGCCCCTGTATTTCTGACACTCCAGGAACTACCTGATGCCACAGGCTTCAGCTCAGCTTTGACTGTAAGCCCCAGGGGAATCCCAAACTGGTGGCTTATCTAGAAGCCAAAGCTCTGGTTATGCAAAATGGCTCCACCAAGCTGCTGGGACAGCAAGACCCTCGTAGGCTGGAGGAACAGAGGCGATGGCAACGCCAGGTTCTCATCCCCCTGCCACCTAAGGACACCCCAGTGGCTTGGCACCCCCTAGCTCCTGCCAGTGCGCCTGTTAAGTGGCCTTCTTTCTCACTATCTCATTAAAACCTTCCAGCCTGGGGCTTGATCTGAGTAGGGTTTCCAGCCCACTTCACTTTCTAGCATCCCAAGACAACTACCCCCACCAGGAACATCATTTCCCACACCTACTCGCCTACCAGGAGCAAGATGCTTTCCAGGATGAGCCTGGTCTGCGGAGCTTGGGACAAGGGCATCCCAGAAGGAACTCACTGAAACCCAGCCCTCAGACCTTGCTGGAGGCCAGACACACCTCGGGGAAGGAAAAGGGGAGGCTCCTAGACAGTAAACAGTAAGGACTATTTCTTTTTAAAAATCTAACCATTTAGACACAAGTTTTTGGTTCCCGACATGCCAGTGCAGGAAGACCAACCATCATCACCACCACCACCACCCTGAACAGTTACAGTTGAAGATCCCAGTGCCTTCAATGCAATTGTAGCTGTGTATAACTTTCTTCTGTTGGGTCATCATTCCCTAAATACAACCACCACCCTATATCATTAAATCACAAGGTCAAGGATCACTACTAAAGCTAAGATTGCCCAAACCTCTTAGGCCTTCTACCTGCTCTGCCTGATTCCCTGGCCTGACTCACCCCAATCTCTCAGCAGTTATGCTTGTTTGCACCTAGATAATAAATTTAGTTTAATTTTGCTTCCAATATTTAATTCTAGCAGGTCTCCTTTATGCATGTAAATCAACATGGCAATTACCATTCAAAACCCAGCCCAGCCTAGGCCAATGCAATTGATTATTGTCTGCCTACCATTTTTTAGATCACAAATGACAGTTCAGTGTCAGGATCTTCTTTTGTCAGATTTCCTCACCTGTATAATCGTGGTACCAGATCCTATCGATCTGTAAGGGTGATGATGCTGGTTGGGGAGACCCATCTTCTAAAAACAATCAAGTCAAAACCTCCATTTTTGAGACCCTCACTTGGAAACTATAGGAAATGAGCTTGCACCACAGGAAACAGGGCTATTTTACATAAACATTTCAGGAAAACACCATTAATGAAATACCGACCCAATGAAAAGTCAAGTATGTCTTCCCTAGGAACACCCCGGGGAAAATATTAGAAACCCTTCTGGTCTGGGCTTGACTGGTGTATCAGTGTATGCCCTCTGTCAAGTACCCCAATGAGGGATACTCAACCACCACGGGACTGACCAAAGATGGGCATTTACTCCAGCTCTGGCAGCTTCCCCCCAAAGCCACCTCTTCACAGGCCTTAGCAACTCAGCTAGCTTTACAAACAGAATTCTGCCAGCCTTAAACCCTGGCAAAGATGCTGGCCTCAGTCTCCCCAGTATGAGGGCACGCTAGAGTCACAGTCCATTAAGGTCCCTTCTAGACCAGAGCCTTGATTTCCTGCTCCCTTGTACCTCTAGGACAGAGTTATAATCTCAAGCCTAACAAGGAGCTTTCTGAGTTCCATGTACCAACTATGTGGGGTGAATCCTCAGGCAGGTATGGACCCAAGCCATTGCCTGTCATGCCACACCTGGTTGATGGGCTCTGCTAGCGTACTCCTGGATGAAATCACCACTGCGGCATTGTCACAGTTGCCATGTGCTCCTGACAAATGTCTCTGGTTATCCAGGGATTTACCTTGTAATTCAGCCTGAGTTACCTGCCTACCTCTGCCCTCCAGCAGAAAGCAGTACTCCTTATAAAGCTGGAATTTCCAGCTGGGTTCAGACAAAAAGGGTCCCATGACTGGTGGTCTGAATTCAGTATCCCAGTTTTGGTCTGCATTCTGATGAGGGTAGACTCATTGAAAATAAGACTTCTTCAAGATGTTACTTCAGTTAAGGTGTGGCCCAAGTAAATAACGTTTGGCTTTATCTGGAATTCGGGATTCTTTTATAAGGAAAATGAAAATCAAATGGCCCTAAAAGACCCTGTCATGTATACTGCCATATAACAGAAAAGCCAAAACCATGGAACTTCAGCAGCCAGCTTTAGAATAGCACAGCCTTCTAGGAGAAAGCTTAGACTCGATGATGCTTTGATTTAGGTGGGGCTTCTCCTGGCCTTAAAACCATTAGCCATTACATAAGCCCCCAGTGTTTAGGCTAATCCATTAGGTGATATTTGTTTCAGGAGCTGGGAAATTAAAATAGTTATAAGTAAATGATACTGCCAAACGAAAGTCTCTGGGAATTTCCCTGCATGTCTGTTGTCTGGGAGGCACATACTAATCAAGCAGTCCCAAGACCCCTGCATGCTAAAAAAAAATTAAAACATAAAATATAAGCATAATTCCATTTATTCCTCCCAGGGTTATATTATTTCAGTTCTGTCCTTAGTTCTGAGCCAACTAAGCAAACGAGACCTCAAGCAATGCAACATCTATTCTCCTGACCAAAAGTGGAAAACCATTCATCTCTTTTCTACCTCCACCCATCTTCTCAAGGTCAAGAATACAAAACCTCTTAAAAATCGTCCTTCATGCTCAACACATACTGTTTCCCCCCTTCAAAAGAGAAGAAACTATAACCAGAAATGATCCTGGAAAACGATTCCACCCTTCCCTAGGCTGCTTTGCCTTCAGTTTTCTTCTGGACAAAAATGCATTATTTCCCTGGGAATAAGCGTGTAAATTTGTGTGGATTGTGTTGGTCTCACTAGGCAGGAAGTCTCCGTAAGGTACTGAACAGTTTTTGTCATTTAACTTGTGTATCAAAGTATGAATATATGCATATAAATGTATTTGTATTTCGAAGGGATACTCTTGACATCTTTAAATACGCTTTCTCACTGGAAACATATTAAAATTATTCCCAGTTTCCAATTCATAAAAAGTCCAGTATTTTTTTCTCAGAATGTAGCTATACAGTAAGGTTTTCTATTTGTATGTACATGTTTACATTTCCCTTGGTAACTTCTCTCTAGTTTTCTGTGGGCATCTGAGTTCAAGTGTGTGGATTTGTCCTTAGCATGTTAATTAGGCCCTCATCTTTATCTGAACATTCCCATCTAACACATATAGCTCCCTAAGTCCTTATATTTTCCTTCCTCTGACCAGCCTGTTCTGCTTATAACTTACTTCCATTCCACAGCAGAAGGGGATGACAAAGGAAAATGTGAGTAGACTGGAGGATGATTTACAGGATAGAAAATATTTTATCTGTAACCCATAAATGTCAATCTCTGAAAAGAATCAGACAAATATCTATAGAGTTGTGCTAGATTTTTAAACCAATATTAGTCCCATGTATTTACATACAAAGTATCAATCTAATATATATAAGGGTCAATTCCTTTTCAGAACTTGTCTCCCTTCACATTACTGATTCTCCTTCTTCCTAATTTCCTGGTTAAAAATACAAACATCTCAAGGATTATTTTGCTCTTTCCAAAGCATACCTGTACACCTTTGCCTGGCATTTCAGGCTCAGATCCTAAGTCTATACCAATGTGTTTCAGAGACCCCATCCTATGCTACAACTCTGAACAGACATCCTATACATGAATACTCACATAAAATCTGAGAACACTAGGTCTGTATCTACGTTTCCCAAACTCAGTTCATTAATTGAAGGTACACATTATGTGTGCTCACAGCTATCTGACTGGGAAGTACCAGATCAAACCATATCTACTAACAGCTGCTTTTCGCTTGTGAAGAATCCAGTGCAGTGTTCCATAATGTAAGCCTGCGCACATAGAAAAGAAAGAAAAGCCCTAGGCCCAAACAGCCGTCACTAACTCTCAAAAAGTTATTTGTTCCTCTTTCCAAATTATATTACTTCTACCATTTTTAAAGGGTTAAGAGGCAACCCTAGCAGCCTTTCACTCTGCAGGGTGGGGAAGGTGGGGAGGGCTGCTACAACTTGCCTTCCGTAGAAATGGTCTGGTCTTTCTAGCTCCAGTTCACAAGTTCCCTCCAGCCTGGCTGCCAGAGCATAATACATATATTTTGTTAAAAACCAATTTGGGGAAGTTGGGAGAGCAGATGCAGCTCAAGTGGCTGAGCACCTGTTTCCAACATGGCAGTTCCAGGGATTCAACCTGGTGCTTCCTAAAAGGTAGCACATGTGTCCAGTTAATACAGTACTGAAGACTGAAGAGGGACACAGGAAGGGGCAGTCACAGGGACAAGAACCAGAGCATGAGTTGAGACAACCACCCGGAGGCAAAGACAGTGCGCTCTCCTCCCTATCTCCCCCTACTCCACTTTCCAGAAACCTATTGCCGCAGCTCAGGCCTGCAAAGGGCTGGAGAAAATGCCTGAAGTGCTGTATGGCCAACTGGTCTGTCACGCCCTAATTAATTCTGTCGTGTATTTAGTGACATGGCAGGGACCAGCAGAGCCCTAGTACCAACATGCCCTCAAAGCGCCTGGCGCTGGAATCCAGGATACTCCCTCAACAATCAGCATGCGTGGTAGGGAATACCTGCACCCTGAAGGCCCGCCATAGATTCAAGCTGGACAATTTTTCGTCATTGAGCGTTGAAATGGTTCTCAAAAACAATGCAAAGCTCAAGCCAGGTAGTTGCAGGGTAGTGTGAAGAGTCGATAAAGACAGCCTATGGAGTCTGAGGTGACAATTAAAATGCCCCCCTAGCCCACGGAATTCTGTTGGCAACTCGAATTGAACACCTCCTCAGTATTGCTTATGGCGGTATCTATTTCCAGAGCCACTAGAAGGTCAGAATGCAGAAATACCCAAATCTGTGCGTGTTTCGCCACACCCCACTTCCTGGGGTGGGCCATTCCCTCCTCATTCTTACTCCCAAAACAAGACGCTATTCCTGGAACTAAATACCACAGCCCCGACCTCTAACATCCCTTCAACACCACCACCACTAACAAAAGGGCGGGAGGGAGGAAGAAGAAGAAATAGAAGGAAAGGAAAACCCGAGCTGTCCACACGGTGCAAAACTGTGCCACTACTGTCTGCAAATATCTTCTCGAGGCGCGCTGGTTTCTTTTGTGAGGTTTATTTTTAAAATACAGGTAACTTTCCTTCTCCTTCCTACCTTCTTCGACCTCTTCCATTTTCCAAGGCCCGACCTTCAGACGCCGGCGGAGCGTGCCCGGCAGGCAGGTGCTCGCAGTCTCCTAGCGGGAGAGCGCGAACGTTCTGGAAAAGATTCATTAACAGTAAATTAAGCTTCGCTGGGCCTCTACCTACAAGCCGACAGACTTGACCATCTATAGAACCCAGGAAGAACCCAGCCGAACTTAAGAACGGCTGGAAGCCAAGCCGAAAACCGACGGGTGCCGGAAGCTACCCTCTCAGCTCCAGCGGGGGTTCCAAATATCGTTCCTGCTCTTCCTCCCTGCCGCACGCTGGCGGATTCTACCTCTACCCACCCCCAGGGGCGGGGCATAATTTAAACCCAACTCTCAATGCTGGGGATGGCGACAATCTTAAAGACAGTATTTACTCATCAACGCTTGGAATCCACGGTTTACCAACCAAGTTGTAACTTCTTACTTTCTTTGCTCTATCTCCTGCTAGTTTTTTTTTTTTCCTTCAAATACATGTGGCTGGCACTTTTAGGGCAAGCCAAGATAAATACCCGGGCTCAACTCCCGAGGGCGCCACGGCGATGAGGTGACTGCTGATCAACCTCTCGCGCGCATACCCTGACATTCTACTTGGAGGAATCATGGACTCCAGAAGAGGCAAGACCGCAGCAGTTGGAGGTTTTTACTGTTCTTCCCCGAGTCGAAAAAGAAAGCAGCCCGAAACCCGCTACTTTCCCCTGCTTGCTCACGAGCAAATGCCATGCCGAGCCGAGCCTCTGGGGTTAAAGCGCACACAGACACACTTCGCAAACTCCCTGTCCTCCTGAGCATTCTAGGGCCTGCAAGCACTGTTCTGGCAATGATCCCTTCCGCACCTCTCTCTCTCGGCTGCCTACCCAGGGCCACTTAAATTTGCTGCATTTCAATAACTTATAAACTGAAATAAAAACTCAACCGGGTAAAACCGTCTAAAGGAAAAAACAAAAGAGGGCACTGCAGTGGAGATGGTCGACAGCAATCCGCTGTGCGCCCCGCCCCTTCCCACCGCCGCCCCCCTCCTCCCGAACCCCTACTCCGCTTTCTCCCAGCTGGCTGCCTTTCCCTGCGAAAGATGTTCCCGGCACTGACCAGAACTTTCAACGAGTGAGTAGGCAAGGAGCCTGCGGTCGTTCACTTTAAAGTTTTCCCACAGAGCTAATGGGAGTCAACAAGGACGGGGCACTGAGGCGGAGGAAACTTAGGGATGTTAGAAGTTGAGGCAGGAGGAAACGTTAACCAGCAGAGGAGGAGTGGGGCCCAGCTGGCTTGATAGGCAAGCAGTTTGCGGTGCCTAACTGTCAGCCGACCATCCTCAGAGCAGGTAGTGTAAAGAAGTGAGCTCTGTGCCAATTGACGATGGAACTAGACATGCTTGGCGCCTTGGGTCTAGTGGCTATACATGGCGCGGTCCACCAGGTTCCATTCATCTCAACATCTTCGGTGCTGTCTCTACTGCGGCCCACGCTTGGGAAGGAGCCCCAAGGTCATGTTCACTGCGTCTGCTCACACTGGTAAGTAGGAATGCCTGGGCAGAGCCTGCATTCGGTCTGCTGAGGCTCTCAGCGATCCCACAGAGTCTCCGCTTCAGGGTCCCTTGCAGCATCCGCCTATCTCCTCTCACCACCACCCCAGGCCCCGGGAGGGTAACTGCCCACCCGCCACCACCTCTACGGTACTGACAGCGGTAACCGATCGGACCGCTGAGGTGTAGCCAGCAAGCTGCGGGGCTGGGAGCCCAAGCAGTTTGATAATGCAGCTGCTCAGTGTGTGCTACAGATTGCTCCCTGATAATTTGCTTATGCAAGTCAGCAGACTGTTGCCTCAGCCTCTCATGCCATGTGCTGTTTGTTGGGTTTTTTGTTCCTCTCCCTCAGCACTCTATTCTATCCTACCTCAGGGCGCCACCAGCTCCCAAACCGCACAGGTGACATGTAGCAGAGGAGGGGTGAGCAAGGCTAAAACTTTCTGATATCAGTAGGCTGGCATAAGAAGCTGGAACCACGGAGCCTTAAGAGGAAGAAAACATCACAGACATTGCCCACCATCTTGCTTGAACATGTGGCAAATGACTTTGGGTGAGAAAATAACTCTTATGCTACCTTGAGTAGGACTCTTTAGGGGCTTGTAACTGTAAGCTTCTACCCCAAATAAGTACCCTTCATAAAAGCCAATGGAGTTCTGATACTTTGCATCAACACCCCTTTCGCTGACTAAATCACCACTTCAGATTGTTCATTACTACAGTACAGAAACATTATTGATTTTTGCATGTTGATCTTATATCCTTCAACTTTGATGAACTCATTTATTGGGTCAAGTAGATTTGTTGTAAACATTTGGGAATTTTCTAGATATAGGATCATGTCATCAACAAATAGTGACTGTTTTACTTCCTCTTTTCCTATTTGGATTAATTCCATTTATTTAGTTTTTTCTTATCTAATTGCTCTAGCTAGAACTTCTAGTAAAATGTTGAATGACAATGGTGACAGTGGACATCCTTGTATTGTTCCCAATCTTATAAAGCTTTCAACCTTTCCCCATTAAGTCTGGTGTTGGCTGTGCATTTTTCATATGTGCCTTTTATCATATTGAGGAATTTCCCTTCTTTTCCTATCTTTTGAAGTGTTTTTATCAAGAAAGGATGCAGGGTTTTGTTGAATGCCTCTTCTGCATCAATCGTGATGATCATGTGTTTTGCTTTTCCCCATCAATTTGTTAATGTGGTGTATTACATTGCTTGATTTTCTTATGAAAACCAACCTTACATACCAGGACTAAGTCCCACCTTGTAATGATGCGTGGTCTTTTGATATTCTGTTGGATTCCATCTGCAAGTATTTTGTTGAGAATTTTTGAATTATTGTTCATTAGAGAGATTGGTCTATAATTTTGTTTTCTTGTATCTTTATCTGGCTTTGGTATTAGAGTGAAGTTGACTTCATAAAATGTGTTGAGTAATTTTTTCTCCTCTTCAATTTTTTGGAGGAGTTTAAACAGGGTTGATGTTAATTCTCTCCAAAATGCTTGATAGAGTTCACCTTTGAAGACATCTGGTCCTGGACTTTTCTTTGTTGGTAGATTTTTGATGATGGATTCAATCTCTTTAAATGGGATTGATTTGCTAATTTCTTGTATTTCTTGTAACATCAGTGTGGGTTTGTGCATTTCTAGGAATTTGTCTATTTTTTGGCATACATTTCTCATAATATCCTCTTAAGATCCATTTTATTTTTGTGTAGTCAGTTATAACTTTCCCCCTTTCATTTCTAATTTTATTTATTTGCATATTCTCTCTTATTTTCTTTGTTAGTCTGGCTAGGGGCTTATCAATAGTATTGTTCTTCTCAAGGAGCCAGCTTTTGTTTTGTTGATTTTCTCTATTGTTTTTTTTGTTGTTGTTGTTGTTGTTCTCAATTTCATTTATGTTTGAACTAATCTTTTTTACTTCTGTCCTTCTGCTCGCTTTGGGAGAAGTTTGCTATTCTTTTTCTAGTTTCTTGGGTTGTTTGTTCAGTTTCACCTTTGATTTTAGCTTTTTGTTCTTTTTTTATTTTTATTTTTTAAATACTTTAGATTACACATGTGTTAAATAAAAAAATATGGGATTCCCATATATCCTGCTCCCTACACCTCCCACAGTTTCCCACATTAACAACATCCTTCATTAGTGTGGTACATTTGTTACAATTGATGAACACATTTTGAAGCATTTCCAATAAACATGTATTATAGTTTACATTGTAGTTTACACTTGGTTCCACACAATTTTCTAAGGTATGACAGAATATATTATGGCCTGTATCCATTATTGCTACATAATTCAGGACAATTCCAGTGTCCCAAAAGTGTCCCCATATTACACCTGTTTTTCCTTCTCCCTCCCCTCAAAACCTCTGGTGGCCACTGCATCCACATCAATGATACAAGTTCTTCTATTTCTAGAATAACAATAAGTCTGGTAGAATAATAGTAAGTCTACTCTAGCCCATCATTCATTCTCCAATCCTGAGGATTCTGAGATGGTGATGCCTACTCTGCCTCTAATTGAGAGGTGCTTATATCCCATGGGGCAGATAGATGGGATTATTTTGCTTGTGGTTGTAAACTTTCTCTGTTTCTTGAGATGGGCATTGTTCATCATTATCTTGTTAGTTTCTTGGGTGAGTCCAATGAACTGGAGGGTAGGTGTTGCAACTCTGTTGAGATTCAAGGTGCAATTGGTACATGGAAAGCCCAAAGATTTATAGTTGGACAAATACCTGTCAACTCTAGTGCTAACTATAGATTCACATAGGAAGAGCAGTAGAGCCATGTCTAGGGAAACCACAAATGAACCCAACTCTTTCACATTGGGGAGAAGAATTCCAGAGTAGGATCCTCTGACAGGGCGCCAAACTCCTGAGCTGTCTGCTCTGCCTATAGTGTCTGGATTTCTCCAGAGCCCTCAGGAGCCCCACTATTTGAGGCAGTATTTACTGTGGCAGTCAGTGAGATCCTGCTGAGACACACCCTCTGGAAAGAACTTCCTACTCACTTTGAAATCACTTATCCATAAAAACTCATTTGTATTTACCCTTTCCCTCTTTTGGTCAAGGTCTTTTTCCAGGTGCATTGCTAGTTGGCATTTGGTAACAATACCTCACTGCCAGGGAGGATCCTGCCTGGGTGTCATGTTCCATGCCGAGGGGAAGGTAATGTATATGCTGAGTTCGGCTTAGAGAGAGGCCATATTTGAGCAACAAGGAGGCCCTCAGGAGGTAACTCTTAAGTAA
>JAQZBX010105060.1:0-10887 GCA_029593785.1 Cabassous unicinctus
TGAACATTTTTATATGTGTAATGCACATTTGTATATTTCACAAATATTTATTGAGAAAATACTATATACTAGACACTACTGTTCTAGCTACAGGTGATCCAGCAAAGAATAAAATAAGATAAAGGCCTGGCTTCAGTGGAACTTATCTTTCTAATGTGGAAACCCTAGAAAGACACTAGAGCAGGGGTTCTTAACGAGGAGTCCGTGAGCTTGAACTGAAATTAAAAAAAAAAAACATTCTTGTGGGGACATGTTGGTGCGGGTGTTATATATTTATTAAATAATCCACAGTATAGTGTGGACTTAGTAAGGGGTTTATGGTTTTCACCTGACTAGCAAAGGGTTCCATGGAACAAAAAGTGTTAAGAACCCCTGTACTGGAGGAAGAGGTTGTTTACCAACTCTTTTCAGGATGTAGATGATAATATGGAAAATAATATTTGTATGGTGCACTGGAGTAAAAGATGAGACTTTGGGATCTTTGGCCATTTATGGCCTCATCCAACCACCCTATGGGCCAATGGAATATCTCAGCATAAATAAACCCATCCCTAGTCCACCAGTTGGGAAGGTCTGCTCTAGGGAGCTTACCTAAAAGTAGACTTGGTGGGTCAAAGCTATAAGCATCTCCTACTTTAATTAAATATGGTCAAATGGATCTTTCCGGTATACTATTTTCTATTCCTACCAACAATGCATTATCATCTGTTTCTCCACATCCTTGCCAATATTTGTTATTGTCATTTTACTTCTTAAAATTTCATTGATTACTGCTTTGATCTTTTAAAATAAAAGAAAACAGAAGGCAGTTAGTTAAATTCTAGTATTGGAATGTTTATTGCATATATTTTCATACTGTTTTATAATGAAAGTGCTTAATTAAGCTATGAGCTTTCCTCTGTTAGCTTTGTCTACCAGTGTTTTGAGAAACAATTTTCATTATTTTCTAGCTATTTGTAGCTGTGGTTTCTACCTTGTCATGGAACTAAGAGTTATTACAAAATGTTGTGTGTTTTTTTTTTAATTTTCACGATGTTTGTTTTATACTTTTTTGTGTAGCCTAATATATGCCTAGACCTGAAAAAGAAAAAAAAAGATAATTACAATAATTATAATAGCTAACTTTGTTGAAAACTTACTATGTAACCTACTACTTTCTCAGTGCTTTACACAATTTTTTTCATTTGGTTCTCACAACAAACCTATAAGATAGGTATTATTATCTTACAGAAGGAACTTAGAAACAGAGAGGTTATGGATCACACAACTAATAAATGTTGGGACCAGGATTTGTGGTCTGACTCCACAGTTCGTGCTTTCAATCACCATTCTCAACTGCCTCTATATAAATCATCACTTACAAATATTCCAAAGTAAAAGACTAATAAACAGTACCAGTAGTGCATTAAAGAATAGGTGAGGATGGCAGAAACAGCAGTGTAGTTTTTTAATTCCCCCAGAGCTTTCCATAAAAATGGAGCAATTGAGATAGTTAAAGCAGAAACTCCTGTACAACATCTACAAAAAACCTTGGTGACAGAAAAGTATCCCAACAAAGCTCAATATATGATCAGGTAGTGACAAACTCAAAAGTAACTAAAAGGCCTGAGTGGTATGGACTATCAATGTGGAAGGACATGGGGGAAAGGCAGTAGTATATCTGATGGCCCTGAGACCAGGAGATCCTCCAAACCACCAACAGGTTTTCACTGGAAAGAATGTAGCAGGAAATTTTGAAGACAGCAATCAAAATGGGGCAGGTTTCTGCAAACTCCAATTTGCAAGTCAGTTTAAGAAGTTTAGTAATTTCTGAATATATTGGAGTAGTCTAGGCCCTTATGAATTTTTTTTAAAACAATTTATTGAAGTATATCATTCCTACATGAACATACATAAACTATAAGTGTTCAGTAAACATCGTGAACTTACAAAACAAACATGCATAACATCATACAGGGCTCCCACACATCATCCCCCCACAAACACCCTGCATTGTTGTGAAAAATTTGTTAACAAATCATGAAAGAGCATCGTCAAAGTATTACTACTAACTATAGTCCGTATCTTCCTCCCTATACTTTTTTTTTAAGGATTTATTTATTTATTTATTTACTTTTATCCATTTTTACATCCCCTACACCCCGTTTTTGCTTTTTCTATGTCCATTTGCTGGGCAACTCTGTGTCCATTTCCTGCCCTCTCTTCTCATCCTTCTCCTCCTGTCTTCACTGGGATTCAATCCTCGGAACCTCCAATGTGGGAGAGAGGCATCCTACCGCCTGTACCTCCTCAGTTCTTGGTTTTTCAGCGCATCTCGTCTTGGCTCTGCCTTGTGTGACTCTCTTGTTACATCATCATCTTGTTGCGTGGATCACGGGACCTTGGCGATGCACTTGCACACAGGGCCTGGTGGCCCATGCGCCTTCTATATTTTTCTTTTTATAAATTTTTACCAGGAGGTCCCGGGGATCAAACCCAGGTCCCTCCATATGGGAGACGGATGCCCAACCATCCGAGCCACATCCGTCCCCCTGCTATATCTCTTAAGGTTGACCAAAGATACCCAAAGTTACAATGTTTTCCCATACAGGATGGTCATATAATAAATCAGGCTTAGTTTATCACCAACATTCTAAAAGCCAGACCTAGGGAGAAAAACTAGGTCTGGGGACACATGCATGGTTTCTAATATAGCGAATGTTTAGCCTACCCTGACTATCATAAAATCAGGACAGTGAGAATATTTGCACCTTATGAACTTTTAAAACTAACAAGCTTCCTTCTGGAAAAACTCCCCTCTAAGGAGAATTGCTGGTTGTAAAATCCAAATTGAGCAGAACAGAGAAAATGGGACTAAGGAAGGAAAAGATACAGATAAAAAAGCAGAGGAAGTAGATCTCAGGAAGTACTGGGCCATTTATATTGGTCATTTTGTGAAAGTAATAGAATTTCTTCAGTCTTGAGGTCAGAAAAGCTATTCTGGCCCAACTCTCCCTCATGAAAATACAGGAAAACACATTTCACCTAAAGGTGATTAATAGAAAAGAACTGTGGCTCGATATGATTTTAAAATTATAAAATAAAAGACAATAAATTCCTACAAAACATGAAAATTAAACTAATGTTTCAAAACAAGCTAAAAGAAATTCTGAAAATAACGAAAGCTATGAAAGAACAATATAAATCAGAATTAGAAAAACTCAGAAATAAGCTGATTTGATAAAAGAGATTTGAAAAGAGAAGTGACAGGAATTTAGGAACACGTTCAAAATAAAAGGAAAAAAATCACTTTGACAGTGAAAAGTAACCTAGAGGGAACCCAAAAGTGAATAAACACAAGAAAGAGAGGATGGGAAGAATGAAAATTTTTTAAATCAAAGGAGAAGAAACTTAAAGGATTCAAGAGAAAGTGTTATAGAATATAGGCAAAGACCTGCCATCTATATATAGGAATTCTCAAGAAATTCAAAGCAATGGGAAAGAACAACTACTGAAAACTATATAGAAATCTGAAGCAGTAGAAAAGAGCAAATAATAAAATCTGCTTATGCCAGTTATTAAGATATGGTCTCAGCTCCCTTCTATACTCTGCATTATGATGATGGAGTTAGAACACTGCAAATCACATTTCTTCTTGGCCAGCTGTATCTATGTTAGCCTCTGCCAAAAGGGGGCACTAGAGGGAGACCACAGGCACAGGAGAAATAAAGGATTTGTTTCATACTGTCTGCTTTCTGTGGGCTTCATGTCTGCTTATAGTTCTTGTGAGCATCATCTCCAAAATGCTTCTTATCCCAGCAGCAGCACTTCCTTCCCAGACCAGCAGCTGAATCTAGGTTGTGGTTTTTACAACACTTGCAGAACCAATTTCATCATGCCCCCTCCCTCTCAGAGACACTAGCGCCAGCCAGCCAGCACTCCTTCACAAGGGATCTAGGTCTTATGCACCAGCTCTGAGACCAGCACCAGCTGATCAGTGTCCCTCCTCAGAGATCTAACTTTCAGCTCCATGAGGCTCTTCCTCTGAATTTTAATAATTCCAATTTCCTCCCTTTGTTCCCACATCTCTGGGGATGTTAGCTCCTACCTCCATGATACCTTGGTGTTCTTTCTATTCTTTGAGGAACCCAGTTAACTTTATACTTAGTTAAAAAGTTTTTATATTAAATCTTCTCTGTTCAAATAACTGGTGTGGTTTCTGTCCCGGCTGGACTCTGGCTGATACATTAAAATTTGAGAAAACTTGCTTGAAATAAAAATCATGAAATGATATATTAAAATGACATACTGACATGGTTCCAGTTGATCAAAACAGTGACATCAGATATTCCAGGGTGCTGTTCTCCCACAGAACCTTTGAAAAATTAGCAAAAACTGGCAGAGCCACCTGCCTCAAAACTCCAGCAAACACTTAAAGTGTTGCAGTAATAGGCCAAATCAAGAAAACACAGCTTTAAAAGCAGTAAGAGAAGCTCATGGTCCACTTGGCAGCCACTCCCCCAACCACTCCTTGGCACAATATGGAGTCAGCCTGCTCTCACATTGTGGGCCTCTGGCCCTGTTCTGGGGGGAGCAGAGTAACCCCTGCATGCATATTGGGGTGCCTATATGTCAGTCAATTAGATGGCAACTTGAAACACTGAACTAGGAGACTCCTCTTGACTCACCCTCCCATAACTTGCCCTGCAGGCAGAAGCAGCTTGCAGGCAGCTAAAGCAGTGTAAGAAACAATTAAGTCAAAAAGGCCTGGGGCAAAGGATTACCTACTTTGTCACACAATAAAGTATCTGGGAGGGAAGAAAGTCTATTTCATAAGTAGAGGGGGCAATCTAATTCCTGTAAATGGGAATTTCCAAGGCCACAAGAAAACACTAGCCCAAGACAAGAGTCAGACTCAAAAAAGATGTAGAAAAACCTGCACTTCACATTCACCCAGAGTCGACCTATTTGATAGGAGAACTAAACTCTGAAGGAGAGCACCAGCCAATGCAGAACCAATTTGTAAAGACTGTGAAAGGTGCTTTTATGGGTTGATTCATTTGCATTTTGTTAGGTCAAGGAAATATCTGTCCTATCACTAGCTGGATACAAGCTTAAGGAAGAGACAGCTTGGGGACTAACCCCAGAGTTAACACTTTAAAATGTTAAAATGTACTGTGTATAACAAAAGACAAAGAAACAGGAAGTGGTGGCCCATCCAAAGGAAAAGATAAAAATCCAGAAACCATCAATGAAGATGACCAGACTTTGTGCATACCAGACAAAGACTTTTTTTTAAAAAAAAAGGTTCTCAATATGCTCAGGGAGATAAAGGAAAACACAGATAAAGAAATAAAGGATATCAGGAAAACAATTAATGAACAATATGCTAATCTTAATAAAGAGATAGAAAATTTTAAAGGAAACAAACAGAAATACTGGCATTGAAGGCCACAATACTAAAATGAAAAAATTCCCTAAGAGATTTTAAACAGCAGACTGGAGGTAGTAGAAGAAAGAATCAGTGATCTCAAAGACAAAGCAACTGAAGTGATCAGACTGAGAAGCAGAAAGAAAATATAATTTAAAAAAGTAAACAGATCCTAAGAGATTTGTGGGGGGGAGGCGGGCATCAAGTGTACTATAAACACATTGTGAAAATCTCAGAAGGAGGAAAAAGAGAGAAAGGGGCAGAAAAAATATTCAAAGAAATAGTAGCAGAAAACTCCCCAAATTTAACAAAAGATATGAATATACACATTCAACTAGCCCAATGAACCCCATACCAGATAAACTCTAAGAGAGCCATGCTCAGACACATAATAATCAAGCTGTCCAATGCAAAGGACAAAGAGAGATAAACTTAAAGTAGAATAAACACAAAGAGATCCACAAACAGATAAATCATAGTGAAAATGATTAATGTCCAAGACAGAGAGAACATCTTGAAAACTGTAAGAGATAAGCAATGAATTATGTACAAGGGAATCCCAATAAGATTAAATGCAGATTTCTCATCAGAAACCATGGAGATAAAAGGTAGTAGGATGAAATATTTAAAGTGCTGAAAGAAAACAATTGCCAACTGCTTGAAATTCTTTTATGAATCTCCAAAAGAGAAAGATTATATTTTTTAATTAATCCATTCCTGTGGGTGTGAGGCCCTTTTGTTGGACTACATCACTGATGCATGACTCAGGTTGAATCTCTGCCCTTTTGCTGGGTCTGATATAAATGGAGACACAGAGAGAGAGACACACAGATAAAGGAAGCAGGATATTTGATCCTACAAAGGATATTTGATCCTGCCATGTGAAAGAAGACTGCAGGAAAGCAGAAGCCCCAAGAGGCAGAGAGAGGTCCTGGAGTTTTAAAGCAGCAGAACACAGAGGCATGAAAAGAGGCCCCTGAGGGGCTGGGCCCATGGAGCAGCCCATGGCTGAGGAAACAAGCCCTTTCTTTCAAAAACAAGAGAGTGATTAAGATATTCCCAGATAAACAAAAGCTGAGGGAATCTGTAACCACTGGACCTGCCCTATAAGCAATGCTATAGGGAGTTGTGTTAGGTTATGAGAGCACCAGATGTCAGATTTAACAGAAAAAGACATAAAAATAGCCAGTATAAATATGTTCACAAAACTAAAGGAAAGTATAATTAAAGAAATAAAGAAATGTATGATGCAATGTTGCATCAAATAGAGAATTTTAATAAAATAATATAACTTTTTTTTTTCAACCAAATGGAAAATCTGGAGCTGAAAAGTACAATAACTGAAAAAAGTTCACTACAGAGGCTCAACAGATTTGAACTGGCAGAAGGAAAAATTAACAAACTTGAAGATAGATCAATAGAGATTATGCAAGCCAAAGAAAAAAGAGAAAGAAGAATAAAGAGAATGAACAGAGAATCAGAGATATGTGGGATACCAACAAGTGCACCAACATACATATAATGGGAGTATCAGAAAGAGAGGAGAGAGAAAAAAGAAGAAAAATAGTCAAAGAAATAATGGCTGAAAATTTCCAAAATTTATTGAAAAACAATAATTTACACATCAGAAAGTTCAATGAACTCCAAGTAGGATAAATACAAAGAGATCTACAAACAGATTTGAATCTTTTGTGGACCCCAGGAAATCCTGTTCTTAAAGCAAACCCATACCTGTACCTGTAAACCTATAGTAGATGGGATCTTTCAATTAGATTGAGTTAAGGGACCTTTGATTAAATCACTTTTGATTAGATCATTTCAGGTAGGGGACTTTGATTGGATTGTAGGGCCCAGGGTGGAGCTTAATCCTCTTACCAGAGTCCTTTATAAACAGAGGATGAAAAAGCCACAGACACAGAAAGAATATGGCAGAGGCAGAGAAAGAGGGAGGGGCCCTGGAGGCCAGAACCAGTGGAGCACAGAAGCACCGAAAAAGGCCCTAGAGAGGCTGAAAGAGATGAGGCCCAGAGGAGTGGGGAGAATGAGCCATATGCCTTGATTGCACACAGCAGAGCTCAGGGAGAAAGTAAGACTGGCAGAGAAGGCAGAGACTGGTAGAGCTGTTATTATGCCCTGCCATGTGCCTGATCACACACATCTGAGCTTGGAGAGAAAGCGTCTTTAGATGACACTGCTATGTTCCTGATCATCCACAGTTACAACTTTGTGAGACAGCATCTCTTGATGATGACTTGATTTGGGCACTTCCACAGTCTCAGAACCATAAGCTTTTATTTATTTATTTATTTATTTATCCCCCCCTTGCTGCTTGTGCTTGCTGTGTCCATTTGCTGTGCGTTTTTCTGTGTCTGCTTGTCTCCCTTGGTTGCGAGGTCTTGCTGCATCAGCTCACCGTGCCACGCAGGCTGGCTTGCCTTCACCAGGAGGCCCCGGGAATCGAACCTGGGGCCTTCCATATGGTAAACAGGAGCCCTATCAATTGAGCCACATCTGCTTCCCAGAACTGTAAGCTTTTAACCTAATAAATTCCCATTGTAAAAGCCAACCCATTTCTGGTATATTGCTCCCAGAAGCTTTTAGCAAACTAAAACAAGATACATCATAATAAATATGTTGAAAATCCAAGACAAGGAGAACATCTTGAAAGCAGCAAGAGCAAAAACCTTATCACTTATAAGGGGACACCAATAACATTAGCAGCTGTCTTCACAGCACAAACTATGGAGACAAAAAGGCAGTGGGACAACATAATCAAAATGCTTAAAGACAACAACTGTCAACCAAGACTCCAAGATTCCTATTGTTTTAGTTTCCTAAGGCTGCCATAACAAAGTACTATACATTGAATGGCTTAAAGCTATTATCTATTGGAGCCCAGAAGTCCAAAATCTGTAGGGGGAGAATCCTTCCTTCCTTCTTCCTAGCTTCTGGTAGTTTACGAGAATCTTTGGGCTTCACTATCTGCCTCTGTTGTCACATGGTATTCTCCCTTGTGTCTCCATCTTTGCATGGCATTCTCCTATCAGTGTCTGTCCATGTGTCCTCTTCCCTTTTTATAAGGACACCAGTCATACTGGATTAATGGTCCACCTTGTTTCAGTATGACCTAGTTTTAACTTGCCTAATTCCAACTGTAATGATCCTATTTCCAAATAAGATCAAATTTTGAGGTATTGGGGATCAGTACTTCATCATATCTTTTTGAGCAGTGCAATTCAACCCATAATACATATATCCAACAAAGTTACTTTTTAAAAAATGAAGGTAAAATAAAGACTTTCCCAGATAAACAAAAACTGGGAGAATTTTGTTACTAGCAAAACTACCTTACAAGAAATGCTAAAGAAAGGTTTTTAGGTTAAAAATAAGTGACAGCAGATAGTTGAATCCACATACCACCCACAAAAAACAAAGACCACTGGTAAATGTAATTATGAAATTATAAAAAGACATCATAAATGCATATTTTCTCCTTTCTTCTCAAAACTGATTTTAAAAGCAATTGTATAAAATAATGTGTATAAAATGCAATGTTGTGCCTATAACATATTGCAATGTAATATAAGTGTAGTATATACATCTCAAAGGGTGTGGGTAGAAGAGAAAGCTGTATAGAATTTAGGAAATGGCCCCTGATGGCAAACTAATATTTATAACAATGCATTGTTAGATCTTTAACATTAACAGATGTAATATGTATAACAATAATACTAAAAAAAGAGGAAAAGGGAATAGAGTTACATAGGAGTAGCATTTTTATATATCACTGGAATTAAGTTAGTATACATCTTAAGCTGATTCTGATAAGTTAAGATATATATAGGAAGCCCTAGAGTAACCATTAAAAAAATTTTTTTTAAATAGTGAAAAAATATTGAAGAAATTAAAATGCTCCATTAGGATATATTTGCTTAATGTAAAAGAAAGCAGTAAAGAAGGAATAATGGACCAAAAAAAGAGGAGACACATAGAAAACAAAAAGTAAAAAGGCAGACATAAACCCAACTTTATCGATAATAGCATTAAATATTGCTATCCACATGCAAAAAATGAAAGTGGAGCCCTACCACATACCATATACAAAAATTAACTCAAAATAGACCAACAACCTACATATAAGAGCTAAAGCCATAAAACTCTTAGAAGAAAACATAGGGGCAAATCTTCAGGATCTTGTATTTGGCAATGGGTTCTTATATATGTCACCTAAATCACAAAGGAAAAATAGATAAATTGAACTTAATCAAAATCAGAAATTTTTGTGCTTCAAAGAGCACTATAAGAAAGTGAAAAGGCAACCCCTGAATGGAAGAAAATATTTGTGAATAATTTGAAAAGGACTTGTATCTAGAATAAATAAAGAACTCTTACAACTCAATAATAAAAAGGCAAATAACCCAATTAAAAATAGGCAAAAGATCTGAGTAGATATTTCTCCATGGAATATATACAAATGGTTAATAAGCACATGAAAGGATATGCAACACTGTTAGATATTAGGAAAAGGCTAATTAAAACCACAAAGAGATACCACTTCACAACCACTATGTGGGCTAGAATAAAAAAGTCAGACAATTACAAGTGTTGATGAGGATATGGAGAAATTGGAAGCTTCATATAGTGCTGGTGAGAATGTGAAATGGTGCAGCTGCTTTGATAAACAGTCTGACAATACCTCAAAATGTTAATAATAGAGTTACCATATGACCCAGTATAGCAGTTTGGCATTATTTATGAATTGCAAATATAGATATTGGATTATGTTTGTAAACTGGTCTGTTCCTCTGTGCATGATTAAATTATGATTAGGGCTTTGATTGGATCACATCAGTAGGGCATTGAGCCCCCACCCCTTGGTGGGTGGGGACTCACAGATAAAAGACATGACAAAGGACAGAGTTGGAGTTCTGATGCTGAGTTTTGAGCTGGAACCTGGGAAGTAACACACAGGAGAAGAACACGGAGGAATAGAGACAGCTCTTAGACACGGCAGAAGCCCCTGGGAGAGAGATGGAGCCATTCACCTGATAGTTTACAGCTGGCCTTGTGGGGCAAAGCCTAGAGAACCTCATAGTCTACAGCTGACCTTGTGGAGAAATCAGAGGAGCTGAGCCCAGAAACAAGCAAGCCCCAGGAAGAGAGAAACCGAGGAAGCCTGAACCCTCATAGATGTTGGCAGCCATCTTTCTCCAACACGTGGCAATAGACTTTGGTGAGGGAAGTAATTTATGCTTTATGGCCTGGTAACTGTGGGCTTCTACCCCAAGTAAATACCCTTTATAAAAGCCAACAGATTTCTGGTATTTTGCATCAGCACCCCTTTGGCTGACTAATACACCCAACAATTCCACTACTAGTTATACACCCAAGAGAAATGAAAATACATGTCACACAAACAATTTACTCTAATATTTATAGTGACATTATTCATAATATCCAAAAGATGGAAACAATCC
>JAQZBX010105061.1:0-10888 GCA_029593785.1 Cabassous unicinctus
TTTTTTTTTTTTTTAAAGATTTATTTATTTTATTTATTGCCTGTGTCGCTGTGTCCATTCGCTGAGTGTCTTCTCTGTGTCTGCTTATCTCCCCCTTGCTGTGAGGTCTTGCGGCATCAGCCCACGGCGCCGCGCGAGCCGGCCTGCCCTCACAAGGAGGCCCTGGGAAGCGAACCCCGGGCCTCTCATATGGTAAACGGGTGCTCTATCCATTACGCCACACCCGCTTCCTGCCAGTGAGGTTGCTGCATCAGCCCACCAGCACCGCTCAGGCGGGCGTGCCCTCACAAGGAGGCCTCGGGACGCGAACCCGGGCCTCCCATATGGTAAACGGGGGCTCTATCCACTGAGCCACACCCGCTTCCTCAATATATCATTGAACTGACTTCCTAGCATACTGGGGAAATATGGCTGAGGTTATTCATTTTGATGAGCATTTGGAAAAAAACTAATTGAAAAAAATTGCACAGAGAAATTATTAGTGTGTATTTGTTGGCCGAAAAGTCTACTAATTAAGAAATACTGTTCACAAGTCATACAACTTTATTGAGCTTCTTTAATGATGTATTTATTAAGTTTTGTATTTTCAAAATAGGTATCTTGGTAATACAGGGCTAAAATTCTGGTGGTGGTCCTCAGGCTTTGTTCACTTTTTATTCTTTCATCTTTCTGCTCCTCAGACTGGATGATTTCAGTGGTCTTTTAAGTTCATTGATTCTTTTGCCAACTATAGTCTGCTGTTAGTCTTCAGTTGTTTGGTTCCCTTTCATAGTTACATCTCTTTATTGATGGTCTCTTCGTATTCCATCTTTCATTTTCCTGTTTTCCTTTAGTTCTTTGTCCATGTTTCCCTTAAGCCCTTTGAGCATATTTAGGACCATTTTTTAAAAGTCTTTGTCATCCCACATCTGATTCTCCTCATTTGCTAGTTGGTGATACTTTCGTGTACTTCTGTTTCTTTGTTTGCATTGTAATCTTGTATTGAAGCTTGGACATTTTGATATTTTAGTGTGTTATTGCTGGAATTTAGACTTTGAGGCTTCAGTTCCTTAGGCTTGTGTTCAGCTAGTGTTATGAATTTCCTTAAAACCAGGAAATAATAGCGACAGCAAAAAAAAGAAAGCACTTTGACCTGTGCCAGTACACTTCTTTAGGGATTATCTATGCAATGAGTTTGGAGAATAGTTCCTGGTAAAAGAATAGGTGCCTTCCTGGTTCTTTCTGCACATGCCTCTTGTCTTGGACATGCAGATGTGGCCCTAGAAATTCTCCTTTACACAGATAGGACTGTCCCCCCCTCTTCCCTAGGAAACCATTTCCTCATGGTCCCAAGCAAGGCACTGTGTATCCTCCAGCCAGTAATCCCTTTCCCCAGGCAGCATGATTTGCCTCCTTTCCCACAGCCTTCTGTAGTGAGCTTTGCTCTTTCATAAGCAGAGCAAATTCTGGCACAGCAGGTCCCTCAGGCCACCACTGGGCATACTGGACTTACATGCTTCCAGTATATGCATAAGTCTTATTATGCTCCCTCTGGAACTGGGGCTAGGGATCTGCACTGGGTCATTCAGGCTGGCTTGCTGCTGAGCCAGTGAGAGGGTCAAAGAGGGGCCAGCCAGGGTACCTGCTTTTCAGTGGTCTTAATACCAAGCAAAAGCGGGTTCCATCTTCCCTATGAGCATCTTTAAAGCCAATGCTTGAGACACTGGGGTTTAAGAGAGAGAAAGAGTTTTATTGGTTGTGTAAACAATGGAGCACAGTGGCCCCATGGCCCAAAACTGCCTCCTGGATCTGTAGAAATTCTAATATTTTATAACATCGGAGTGACAATAATTGGAGCGGACCAGAACGCAGGTTGCTTCATTAATAAACATTAAGAGGCTGAGCAGGATGGACAGGGTTAGGGTAGCAAACCAGGATCAGTCACAAGGATTTGGGATAGGGGTATACAGAACAAAGGTCAGTTACAAGGTCTTTCATATAGATATTAAACAGAGGTGGGTGGAGTGGTTACCATCCCAATAGTAAGTATACACAAGGGTGGGTTCAGTCTAAAATTTACTATTACAATAAGCATCTCCAAGGTTGAGGTTAAGTCTAGAGTAGGCAGAAACAGGGGTGGGACCACTCTAACCAGCTTCAGTAATTTCAGGTATTAACCTTTCCCTATTTTGTAATATAAAGGCATCTATATAATGATTTATTAATCATAATTTTTAATTCTTAACCCTCAGTTACAGTCTTTTTCTTGATTCTGGGCTCTCCCTGTTACTGCAATCCTTTAACTGTTTTCTGAAGCTTTTAGAAAGATGTCTGTCAGTTCTTGCTGGTTGTTCAAAGCTTCTGCGAGGGCACATAGCCCTGAAGCGGCTCATTCCTCCATCTTCAAACTTTTGGGTTTTTATCAGTTCAAAAATGGTATATTGGTATGTGGGTATTTTTTTTTTAAGGTAAACTTTTTATTGAAGGTTGACCCAAACTGATAAGTGAACAAATTAAAAGTGTACAGTTAGATGAATTTTCTATGTGAACACATTTTTGGCTTCTCTACTTTGAATTTGCATTTTTCTTGTCAATGAAGTTGAACAAATCTTTTCATATTGTTACTAAACAAAAGCGAGTTCTTTGCCCAGTGTGCTTCATAATGACCAGTTTTTGGTTTCAAAGAGAGAAAGAGTATTTATTGCTAAGTGCATATAGCAAGGAGATCAGAGAGCCTATCAGCCTAAAATCTGTCTCCCAGAGTCTGAGGAGTTTAGGGTTTTTATGGATTCAAACAAGGGAGGGTGGAGTGGTTATTATTACAATAGCAAGTATAAACAAGGCTGAGACTAGTTTGGAATAACTATGAACAAGGGTGGGACCAGTCTAGCAAGTTTCAGTATTTTCAGGCATTAACTTTTAGCTGTTCTGTAATATATTGGAAAAGTAAGGGAAAAAAAGCATCTATATAATATCAGTAATCATAATTATTTGTTAATTCTTAACTCTTGGTTATGATAAGATTAAAGGGCCATTTACATTACTTTTTCTGTGACCTGTCAGTTCAGTTGTTTGTCCATTTTTCACTTGAATTATTGATTTTTAAAATTTACAGTAAGTCCTTAAAAATTGTAGAGGTTATTCCTTTGTTTGAGATATGAGTAACTTCCCCCATCCCCCCATTTTTCTCATCAGTCTGCTGACTTTTGTGATAGTGGGTTTTTTGTTCTGTTTGTCTTTTGGGTTTGTTATTGCCATAACAAATTATTTGAATTTTTCCATTTGGGCACATGGAATTATCTCCCCTTTCTTCAGCTCAGGATTTACCTTAAATGTTACTGCCTTCCAAAATTCTTCCTAATATTTTTCAAGGCTTAAATAAATTTTTTCATGTTCCTTTGTTGCCTTTTGTGTATCTTATCACTTATGTCAGCACTTAACATTTACCTATTTATTCTATGGATTGTAAACTTGAGGGCTAGACCTTGTTTTTGTGTCTCGAGTGGAGCACGAGGTACACAGTAAGTAATAGTGTTTGTTAGGAATGGCTGTTCTTCGTTTTCTTGGATTGTGGTGCCTTTGCTTTTACAGCCATTGCTGTTTAATTTTAGTACTCTTTTATTATTGGTGAACTCACCAATCTTATTCACACAGTGCTTTTTCCTTTGAGGATTGTCCTGATGACATTGAACTTATGTTTTGGGCCTCTGCAAGATATGACAGAACTTTATATGTTTTACGTATTTCTTTATAATTAGGATTTGTGGGAATTTTTGCTGTAAACAAATGATACTTCTAAGTTCTTTTTAAAAATTTTTTTAGGGAAATTTATTATATCCTGTTTTCCTTTTTTATTTTTGTATATTTCTATAATATAGTTTGCTTATAAATATGTATGTACACATATGCACAAAATATATGCAAAAATGAGAAATTAGTGTATTGAACTTCGATGTACTGGTAACCAATTCCAAGAGTTATCAACTCACAGTACTTTAAGGTAAGTACTTAAAATATGTCATTAAACATTTTGGTTTATTATTACTCTTTTAGGTCTTGGTATCTTAAGAGTTGTACGGATTCCAAGAGGTTCTGTAGGGCTAACCTCCCACCCCAAAATGCAAGATAGTAATTCAGATACAATTTGAATTTCTCTATATATAGGGATTTCAGCATCCTTTATGCAGTCTGTTTCATTATTGACAATTGAAATCATTTGTAAATTGAACCAAAATGAGCTTCTTTCTGATGAAACCTAATTGATGTAGTTTTAACCACTCTTCACCATATGAAGTTTTCAGGTATATTGAAGACAGTCATTATAGCTTTCTTATTAAGGTAAAAAATGAAGAGTTAAATGGGATCTTAAGTAACTAGTAAACTAGTAGTGGTACTAGTAACTGATAGCCATTGTGCATATTGAGGCTAAGGAAACAATTTTGCTTTCCTTATATTTGTCAGTGGCTTATATCGTCAGTGGCTACTGACAGTTTTAGAAGGGGCAGATGTTCTGAATTAATTTTCTGTTTCAAACTTGAACATATTTAACCACATACAGAGTTGTTATATCTTTTGTTGTTAAAATGGTAGTCCATAAATTGAAAGCTATCAGTTATGGTCATATTCTCTCTTTCAATTTTTTATTCAGCCTCTTTAGCAGATGCTTTATTTATGAGAACTGTAAAGAATTTGTTTTCAGAATTTGTTTTCAGAAATTGTCAGAATCAGGTTATTTCAGAATTGCACCATAGTAGTATCTATATGGTAGTATATATAGGTGACAATAATGATTTTATTATTATTTAGTAGATTATTTAAATGATTCCTTTTCAGCTGGACTCTTTTCATTTATTGATAGTGGCTTTGAATAGAGAGCAATTTCTAAGAATCTTTATGAACTCGTAACTTCCTCAAATGATCTGGTCATTTAATATTCTGGGTTGATTATGCCTAGCATAAGCATAAATTATATATTTATCTGTTTTTACCACATGAAAATTACATATGAAACATTCAAATTTTCAGAATAAGTAGTTGTATTTACTATGTTTAAACCTTTTTTTAGCTTTTTTGTACAAATTGAGGACTTAATATCCTCATTCTAATTGAAAGTTCAAAACTAGAATGTAATTTCTCTCTTTTTGACTTCTGTAGAGCAGGTTGTTGCCCTGGATGCCCAAAATATCGTAGCTGTTTCATGTGGAGAAGCTCATACGTTAGCACTAAATGACAAGGGCCAGGTGTATGCTTGGGGTCTTGATTCTGATGGACAACTTGGCCTTCTAGGATCAGAGGAATGTATCAGAGTACCCAGGTAACAAAGGTGACCAAAAAGAGGTCTTTAACAAACTTTTTAATAAATTTGTTAATCTCAGTTATTTTTCTTAATGTGTGCAAGTAAGAGTTGACACCTAATTATCCCTCCCCGCCCCAAGTTCTTTAGGAGTTCACTAGGTAGGCTTTTGCTTTAATTTGGGTTGAGTGGTATTTTTTCCATATTTTCTCCTAAAACCAGTAGAATTTATATTTATGTTTGTAAATATAATGAATGGGATTACCTGCTTTATTGTAAAATTTATAATATTAAAAATTTTAAGTGGGTAAGACTAATTAAAAATACTGTAGCTTTTGAAATATATTTCAGTCTTTTACTATTTTTAGTGACTATGGAAATTCAACATGCTTGGTATAAAAAGAATTTATAGCAGTGACCATGATTATTTTAACTGTGATAAGAGCACTGTGATACTAAAGAAAGTATCCAATTTCTTTGGGATACATAAGTAATACACTAAATTATACTGAATTTTTAAAATTATAGAACTTCTTGCCTACTTTGATCTCTCTTCCTCTAATAGTTATAGGGACAAAAGAGAACTCTCCAGGGAACCAAGATAGTCTTAAACTAACTTTAGATTTATTCCAGGCAGCATTTTTTTTTTTTTTTTAACATACATTTAAGGTTTTTTTTAAAACTAACATTATGTTTGTTTTGGTTTAAGAAATAGGATGTAGCTACTAGGATAAGAAAATGGAGTAGAGTAACTATTATATTTCAGAACAGGGACTCTAAAATTAATTTCAAACTAGGAAGGGCAGCTACTTCCTTCAGTAATCTTATTACCTTCCCTCATATGTTTATGTTTATTGAAAATCTTAAAATATGCATATTAAGTATTTGCATTGTTTTGATTTATTAAAAGTGATTTTGATCTTTAGTTTGACATTTCATATTCTAATGAACTCTCTGTTGAGATTTTTGGATACATCGTGTCTATGTTTCCCTAATTAAACTTATAGCCAAGTTCCACAAAACTCCCCAATTTTCTTCCCTTTCATTTTTTCTGCAATAACAGTTAAATAACAAACATATATCCAGTATTCTTTTGATATCTTTTAATGATAGTGTTATGTGGGGGTTGGGGGGTGGAGGGAAGATTTATTTCTTCAGTTAAGTAAATTGAGGTTTTTTAGTTGTTTCCATTTCTTTCAGAAAATTGTAATTTGTAACCAAATGATTATTAGCTATATGATATAAAGCATTCATAGAAACACAGTGCCCTCACATTTGACATACCCTCTGCTGCTTTTATTCCTCTCACTAATAATTTTTGTTGTAGAAAGGGTTTTCAAGATTTAAAAATTTTGTGTGTCTTTAATATTGAAAAGAGATTTACATGTTGGATCTTCTAAGTCAACATTCCCAAAACCATGATTCACAGGAAACCTATCTAAGTTTCCCTTATTTTTACTCCATCGTTTTCTTAATTCTTATACTTAACATTTGTTGCTATTCACTTCTGTTATGAGGGATGATTTCAGTCAGTTAGTAATACATAGATGATTAGTAATTGGAAAGAAAGATATTATAAGGGCAGAATTTTATTGTATGGAATCTTTATTTGAAAATTGCCCAGTAATAGATTATGTGTTTGTGACTTTACTTCTTTATGAACCTGGATGGGGACCTGGAAGAAATCTTATTGAGCCCTATGGCTTAGACTTCTATATTTTGCCTTGGCTAAATATCTATATTAACTTTAAACTGTGTGTTAAGTCTTTTTTGCTGTTCAGCCATCTTAGTTTTTCAAATTTTATGGGTTGCTCTGATTTGTTGTGACATATATATATAGTATTCACTGGTATTTTCATTCTTTAAAAGTTTTAATATTTCAATAGAAATACATTTTTATGTATGGCAGTTTCAGTGATTTCTTTTTAAAAACCAAAAGAAATGGTTTTTAAAACGATTTAAAAACCAAATCATTTTAGATACAAAGTTTTTTCTAGGTGCCTAGAGATGTCAGCCAATTTGTAAATTTCACACACATTGTTAATAAAACATATATAGAAGACTCCAGGAGTAAAGTTAAATATCTGAAAATAAATTTCTAAAAGTTAATGCTTACAGATTTTCATAAGAGTATTAAAAAAGTGAAGATTCACATTAGACTACACTTAACTACAAAATCCATTTTTATGTCTATAAATAAGAGTATGGAAATTAAACACTTTAAAATTAAAGAAGAATGTGAAATCAATAGTAAATAGGTCATAACCAGAACTCTTTACTATAGTTTGATAATTAATTTTTGCTTACTTAAAATGTTTTGTTTTGCGATAACTACTTTTTGGGGACAGATATGAACGATTCATTATCAGTGATCTCTTTAGACCTGCATTTCTGGTTATTTCTTTTTGTGTAGGTTATTCTACTATTATTTTTAAAAAGTTAAGCCTAATTTTACTATGTCTTAGACTAATGTAAGTGGAAATACTTAATTTTCCACTCAAACCTTAGAGAAAAAGTTGTCAGTAAATTTGTAGTTTTTTTAATGTTCTATTTCTTGGATTATGCAATAAAAATTATGACAGGATGATATAAAGTGAGGATCTTTGTGAATACAGCAATTTCTGGACTATAGAAACTAGTTAAATATGTCTGAATTGACAGCATGGTCAAAAATAAAATTTATTTCCTTGATTTCACCCAATTTTAAACATATATTACAATTTCTACCTAATGTTAGCATCTGAAAATTCAGAACATTTTGATTAAAAAGAAAAATTAAAGAGTATTTCTAAATGGTAGAGCTTAGATCAGTTAACCTAATTTTCTTTTTAAATTGCAAAAAAAGAGTTGCAATTTTTCTTTATTCCCACAGCATTTTACTTTTATCTTGACCAAAGTAGCTTGTATATTTTTCTGCCTCAACTTCTTAAGAAAGTTGTGGCTTAATTGAGAAACAGAAAATTGTTAATTGTGTTTTATTGGCAAAATATTTAAGGCTTAGTTCCTCAAATTTTTAGTTAGTTGTTGTAATATTTTCAGAAGTCTTTGTTTAACATTAGTTGCAATTTTCTCTTCAGAAGCACTCACAAATGGCAATGCTTGATTTCTGCCTGTTACCACTGTACATTAAGTTGGAAAAATAGAAGGATACAACTATATACATATTTAACAATTAATTTGGTTTGGCAGACTTACCAAGGGAGAGGCATATAAATCTTCCAAGTTTATGAATTGTTTTCTTACCAATTTTGGACAGCTTTCAAAATTCAGTGTAATGATTCAGTTCTTTAAAGTGAAATATTTCAGTGATGTCATAGCCATTTAAAATGTTTTGACATGTTCTAACCTTTAGGGAGTTATTTTAAATATAAACAGTATAAACTTTTTTTTCTAGAGGTCTGATTTTCTTTTCATAGATTTGATTAATTTTGGGAATCTTGATTAAGTATGTGTGTGTATAAATACATATGTATATATAAATTTTTTAATGAAATTTATTCTAGCTTATTTTACCTTTCAATTATCAGCATTTGAATCCTTTTTAAAGTTGAAAACCTTAAACATTAAAAAAATTTTCTTGAAAAAAGAATTATTTTGATGAATTCTATAAAATTCTGTCATTAAGTATTTTCTACTTTATCTATTTAGGAAAAAAGGAACATGGGAAGTCAATTTGATAAAGTTTCACCATTCTCAGTACTTTTTTTTTTTTTTTTTACTTTTTTAAATTCCTGAAAGTTCCAAAAAAGAAACAAAAGAAAATCCCCTAATCCTCAGTATATTAATAAATCTACATGAAGATGAAAGAAGATAATTTTTTCTTTAACACAATAATGACACAAAATATCTCCCCTGATTTCTTTTAACAGATATGGCTAAAGAAAACAGTGCAATGTCACCACTTGTAAATTGCAGTGCAAATTTAGAAGCCGTTTTTGACAAACTTTGATTAAAAAGCCTCCAAAGCTTTACAAAATCATTTATCTTTTAACTTTGCATTCTTTATAATCTATTTGCTAGGGATTCCATGTGAATAAGACACATAGTCTCTGCCTTTACAGAGTTTATTGATTAGCAGAAGAACAAACATTAAATGAATAATTACATTAGTAAGTAATAGTGATAAATGCTATGAAGAAGAAAACATAGGGTGATATGAGAATGCCGTATTTTTAAATGTTTTATTTGGCCTTGCAAATTATGCTTGATACTTAGGTAAGTTTTTGCTATTTTTAAAAAAATATGTATTTAATATAGTATAGCCCAGTGGTCAATGTTTGGTGTGCTTAGTGTGCGTAAGTAGTAACAGTAAATGTTTAGTAATTTCAGCTCACTTGTACATGTTCATGTATTTTTTTATTCCTAACTCTTTTTTAATTGCCAGTGTTTTATTTTGCTAATTGAGAAAAATGGCATTTTATGTTTGAAAATGTGAAGTTGCAGATGCAGTTGGATCTTGGTAATTGTAGCAGTAAATGCTCAGGTTTTGTAGTTATGAACTTAAATCCACTGAGTGAAAATATTTTTAATACAATGATATGGAATTAGAGTAACTCTCCTTTTTCCTGCTCAAAATGATTTGCTGAGCTGTCTCCCGAAAATCATGGGTATCGGCACTCTGGTCAGAACTTGCTCCGGACTCATATAGCAGAACTAGGTCAGGTGGCAGTACCAGGTGAAGGGAAATAAGAAACATGTTTCCCTCCTTTATTGTTTCCTTGAAAAATTCATTCAGGAAAAACAGTAGAATGACTAGGTAAAAGGAAACTATGTAAAACAACCTAGGATGGTTGATACATAAAGTTACTTGATTTTTGTAATGTTTTAGAAGATTAGCCTTAAGAATTCCAATGTAATTTAGCAGAACTCAGGAACGGGGAAAAAAAAGAAACTACAAGAATATAAGGAGAAAACACAAGATGGGAGAAGTAAGACCAAACACATCAGTGATCATAATAAACATGAATTAATTAATTTTCCCTAGTAAAAAAATTAAATTGAGTGTCACTGATTTAGGTATAGAACACAAGTACAGCCTAAACAGAATATGTTTCATAATTTGTGAATCTATAGAACATGATAGGAATCTGCATTGGTTCTTAAGGAATCTGAAAGAGAACATAAAACTGGGCAAAACACCAATTTAGACTAGTTAGATGACAAACATTTGTTTTACAAATGTATTTTAAAGTTTCAGACATTCAGCTAAAGATTAAAAAAATTTTTTTTCAGTTAAAAAACATCTAAATTTTAAGAGTACACTGAGAAGTTCTAAAGGCATAAGATAATTCAGTTTTCTTAAGTAATTGTCTTTTGAGGTGTTTTCTCATCACACCTATTGATTTTTTTCCTGTCTAGATCAGTAAACTGATTTGTTTACTTTGCTTTTAGCATACTTTTTGGTAATTTGGGTTTGTATGAGTTAAAATATCATGACCTGCTAGGTCAGTAGAAAACTTTACTTGCACAAAGTAGCAGGTCAATAAATAGTTTTATTGAGTTAGGCATTCAAGATTGATTTGTTAAATGGGATTAACTGATCTTAATCTCTCTTCTTATTTCTAGAAATATCAAAAGTTTGTCAGATATCCAGATAGTACAGGTTGCTTGTGGTTA
>JAQZBX010105062.1:0-10891 GCA_029593785.1 Cabassous unicinctus
AGAGCCATTTGCCTGATAGTCTACAGTTGCCCTTGTGAAGAAGGCAGAGCGGCTGAGCCTGGAGAGAAATGGAGCCCTGGGAAGAGAGGAGCCCAAGAAGCCTGAACTCTTGGCAGACTTTGGAAGCCATCTTACCACAAGACATGGCAATAGACTTTGGTGAGAGAAATAACTTAGGCTTTATGGCCTGATAACTGTAAGCTTCTATCCCCAAAATAAATACCTTTTATAAAAGCCAACAGATTTCTGATATTTTGCATCAGCACCCCTTTGGCTGACTAATACAGAGAGAATGTGGAGAGATAGGAACAATAATTCACTGTTGGTGGGAATGTAGAATGCTACAGCCACTGTGGAGGACTGTTTGGCAGTTCCTAAAGAAGTTGAGTATATATTTGCCCCATGACCCAGAAATACCACTACTGGGTATATACTCAGAATAACTGAGAGCAGCGACATGAACAGACATCTTCACACTGATGTTCATAGCAGCATTATTCATGATTGCCAAAAGCTGGAAACAACCCAGTTGTCCATCAACCAATGAATGGATTATCTAACTGAGATGTATTCACACAATGGAATATTATGCAGCTGTAAGAAGAAATGAAGTTGTAAAGCATATGACAACATTGATGAACCTAGAAGACATTATGTTAAGTGAAGCAAGACAAACACAAAAAGACAAATACTGTATGAATGGACTACTATGAACTAAATATATTGTGTAATCTCATAGTAAATAACTTGAATATGGGTTACCAGAAAATAAAATGTGCTTAGCGAATGAAAAGCTGAGGATTAACTTGTGCAGAATTGGTAAAAAGAATAAGTGTTAATCTTTGGAAATGAATAGAAAAGGTGAAATCCCACTGTTATGTGGTTTAAAGGGAAAGTCTAATGTTATGTATAATAAAAAAAGGAAAGCTAAAAAATGTAACATGGGACTATATAGCATAGTAAAACCTCATGCAAAATATAAATATGAGTACAATTGCATAAATAAGACCATTTTTCTTTGAAACTGATCAAATGTATGTTAATGCTACAAGAAGTTAATATCAGAGCAAAAAACACCTTATGCTAAGTGAAAGAAACCAGACACAAAGGACTACATATTGTATGATTCTATTTATATAAAATGTAAATATAAAGATAAAATTAGTGGTTATGTAGGGTTGGAGAAGGACTACTAAAGGGTGTGGATTTTTTTCTTTTTGGAGTAATGAAATTGTTCTAAAATTTTGTGGTGATGAATGTACAGTGTGATTATACTAAAAGCCATTGATTCTACACTTTGGATAGATCATATGGTATGTGAATATATCTCAGTAAACCTGCATAATAAATAAATAAATAAATCGTTGTGCAAGAATAGTCAAAAATTGCAGCTATGTACAGTAGGGAAAGTGTAGAGAAGTTGAGAGGTGAAAAATTTTCTTGTTTGTTTTTTGTTTATTATTATTATTACTGAAATAAAGAAAATGCTTTAATAATGATTGACGTGATGTATGCACAATTATGTGATTATACCAAAACCATTGATTGCATACTTTGGATGAATTGTATGCTTTATTAATATGTATCAATAATTTTTTTTTAAAAGAAGTAATAAAAAATTTGGAGGAGACTAAGAATTTGAAACAACTCACCAAAGATGTACAAACAAATCTATATCAACTCAAGGAGATAAAGGAAAATACAACTGAAGAACTAAAGGGTATTTAGAAGACATTGGGTGAGCATAAAGAAGAATTGAATGTGTGAAAAGAAGTATAACAAGCTAATTGAATGAAAGGCACAATAGAATTGAAAATACACAGGAAACATACAACAGCATATATGAACAAGCAGAAGAATCAGCAAACTGAAAAATAGGACATTTGAAATCTTATAGACAAAAGAAGAGATAGAGAATAGAATGGAAATAAATGAAGAGGCTCCCAGTGAATTGAATGACAGTGTAAAGAAAGCTCATAAACATAGGCATCATGGGTTCCCAAAAATAGAAGAGATGGGAAAAGGGGCAAAAATAATATTTGAGGAAATAATGGTTATTTCCTCTCCAGACAAGTTCAAAAAGTGCAATGTACTCCAAAGAGAATAAATCCTAATAGGCCTAATATGAGGCACATACTCATCCAAATGTTCAAATGCCAAAGATAAAAGAGAACCCTGAAGGCAGCAAGAAAAAAGCAATCCATCATATGCAAGGGACCACAATAAGATTAATTGAAGAGGGGGTATTTAGGGGGCAACAGAAGTGTTCTGCATAATCTTACAATGATGAATACAGGTCATATTAAATTTCACCTAAAAATTAAAAAAGTGTATGGTCTAAAATGTAAACTATAATGTAAACCTTGACCATGGTTGGTAGCTATGTTTCAATATTTATACATCAGTTGAAACAAATGCACCATCCACATGTAAAAAGATTATTAATAGAGAAGGCAGAAATGGGGGAGGATGTTGGGAGTATAGGAGTTCCCTATATTCTGTATGTAGCTTTACTGTGACCTAAAACTTTTCTGAAGATAATTTAAAAAAAGGAAGACACTGGGGAAGAAAAGGAAGAAAATGCCACTGTACATACAGGACAACTGATAACACAGTGATGAAAGGCAAAACATCAAAAACTTTCATTTTATTTTATTATTTTCATTTTTTAATAATTTTTGTTCTTTAAAATACTGCTTTTTTACTTTATTTTAGCTTTAGTTTTGCTAAATTACTATGTATTTTATTTCTTATGTTTAAATCTATCATTATTATTTCATTTTCTTATTAACCGAATATGGCAGTATTCTTGGCTACTTTTTTGAAGAAGTTTTGAATCACAGAAGGATTACAACTATGGCAGGGGAGGATCAATGGGGTGGGGTGTCAGTGATGGGGGATACATGGGAGGAAGTTCACCTGGGTATACATATAATGTATATAAATATGTTCAAATGTCCATGGGGCATTGTCACAGTGGGTGGAGAATAACACAACAACTGAAAGATTATTGAATTCCTGTCCTGGGGAGCTCTGTCACATTCTCTAATGGAACAGCAACAATTCCCAAAGTACAGGGACAATGACTAGAGAAGAAAGATGATCAATTGATGGGCCCTTGATATTGACAATTAAGCTTATGAGCCTTTTGCTCTTGAATTAGCAACTTAGCCTAGTGTTGTAGAGTGCCTAAAAGTTACCTCCTGTGAGCCAAATGTGGCCTTTCTCTAAGCCAAACTCAGCATATAAATGCAGTACCTTCTCCCAAGTGAGGGACATGACTCCTGGGGATAAGCCTCCCTGGCACTGAGGGATTGCTATCAAGCACTGGCTGGTGATACAACTGGAAAAAAAACTTAAATAAAAGGGAGAAAATGTAAAGGCAAATGAGTGTATATGGCTAAGAGTCTTCAAAGTGAGTTGGGAGGTCATCAGAGAGGTAATGCATATGTACATCTCAGCAGGATCTCATAGATGGCCAAGGTAGATACTATCCCAAACAGTGGGGTTCCTGAGGACTCTGGAGACACCCAAGTGCTACAGTCATGGCAGATAGCTCCAGAGTTTGGTGCCTTGCCAGTGTGCCCTAATTTGTAGTTTGTGCTCCCAAGTGTGACAGAGTTGGACTCAGATGTCACTTCTCTACACATGCGTCTTCTGTCCCTTTTATTTGAACCTATAGTTGGTGCTGGAGTTGGTAGGTGTACATCCAAGAGACTTTAATCTCTAGGCTCCATCTGCCAGCTGGGCCCTGAGCCTCAGCAGAGTTGCTATACCTACTCTCCAGTTCATTGGACTCATCCATGACAACTAACAAGGAGGTAAGGATGGACAAACAGCACACTAAGGAACCAAGAGAGTCTACAGCTGCAAGCAAGAGAGTCCCATCTATCAGACGTATGAGATCAAAGCCCCTTCTCAATTAGAGGCAGAGTGGGCATCACCATCCCAGAATCACCAGGATTGGGGAGTAAAATATGGACTAGAGTACACTTACTGGTGTTCTACTATAGACTTATTGTGATTCTAGCAATGGAAGAAATTATATCATTGATGTGGAGACATTGGCCACTGGATGTGCTGCAGTCATGAAGAGGGAAAAAGAGGTGTAATATGGGGGCATTTTCAGGACTTGGAATTGACCTGAGTGACATTGCAATGACAGATACATGCCATTATATATCTTGCCATAACCTACAGAATTGAATGGGAGACTGCAATGTAAACTATAATCCATGCTTAATGGCAATGCTCCAAAATGTGTTCATCAATTGCAATGAATGTACCACACTAATGAAAGAAGTTGTTAATGTGGGGAAAAGTGAGAGGTGTGGGGAGTGGGACATATAGGAATCCCTTATATTTTTCATGTAACATTTTATGTAATCTAAGTATCTTTAAAAATAAATAAATAAATAATAAATAAATAATATTTATTAAAAAACGAACCTAAAAGAGGAAACTGCCATCATGCATGTCATAATACAGGGCTCCCATACATAACCCCACCACCAATACCTTGCAATGTTGTGAAAACTTTGTTGCAAACTATGAAAGAATATCATCAAAATATTACTACAAAATATATCCCAAGCCATGAAATCTTTATCTGGCAAAACTGTTCTTCAAAAATGAGGAAATGTTTTAGATATTCACAGGGGATCAGAAACTGAGAAAGAATGTAAAAAAATAAAAAATATCCTGTTCTACAAAAAATAATAAAGGAGTTGAGCATGCTGAAAGGAAAGGAAATGAGAGAAGCTGGAAGGAGAGTATAGAAATAAAGATTACAAGTAAGTGTAATTAAAAGAGTAAAAAAGGTAGAAAATAAGATATGACATATAAAATCCAAAGGAGAAAATGGTTGAAGTATTGCCTTTACATTAATAACATTGAAGATTAATGGATTAAACACCCCAATCAAAAGATGTCGATTGGAAGACTGGATAAAAATGTATGATCTTTCTATATACTATGTACAAAAGACTCATTTTATACCCAAAGAAGCAAACAGGTTTAACATGAAAGGTTGTAAAAAGATGGTTCATGTAAAACGTAACCAAATGAGTTGGAGTAGCTATAATATTATCAGAGAAAATAGACTCTAAATGCAAAACTTTTATAAGAGCCAAGGAAGGCACTAAAAGAGGTTATCCATCAAGAAGAAATAACAATCTTAAATATTTATACATTTAACCATGGTACCCCAAAATACTCAAGGCAAACACTGGGAAAACTCAAAGACAAAATAGATATCTCTACAATAATAGTTGGAGGTTTTAATACACCACTCTCATGATTAGATAGAACATCTAGACAGAGGCTCAATAAGGAAACAGAAAACTTGAATATATGGTAAATGAACTAACCTAACAGACATGTAAATAACATTGCTCCCTCAAATAACAGGATATGCATTCTTCTCAGGTCACATGCAAAATTCTCCAATATAGACCATATGTTGGGCTTCAAAACAAGTCACAGTAAATTAAAGAAGATTGATATTATGAAAAGCATTTTCTCCAAGGATAATGAAATTAAGTTGGAAATTAATAACTGGCAAGAACTGGAAAATTCACAAATATATGGAGGTTAAACAACACACATTCAAATGATCAGGGGGTCAAAGGAGAAATTGCAAGAAAAATCAATAAGTATCTTGAGTGGAATGAAAAAGAACATACCATATCAAAACTTATCAGATGCAGCAAAGGAAATGTTGAAAGGGAAATTTATAGCCCTAAGTGTTACATCAAAAATGAAGAAAGAGTTAAAATAAAAGAGCTAACTGCATATCTGCATAAACAAGAAAAAGACAAAAAACTAATTCAAAAGAAAGCAATAGTAACGAAATAAAACTAAAAGATTAAAGCAGAAATAAATGAAATTTAAGATAAAAACAATAGAATTAACAAAACAATGAATAAATTTGACAAACCCTTAGCTAGAATGACAAAGAAAAACATAGAGAAGATGCAAATAAATAAAATCAGAAATGATAGGAAGACAAATGTTGACCCCACAGAAAAAAGTATCATAAGATGATGTTATGAACATCTTTGTATGCTAAAAAGTCAGACAACTCAGATGAAATGGATACATTTCTAGAAAAACAATTACATCCTGCACTAACTCTAGAAGAAATAGAAGACCTTAACAGAACAATTGCATGCAAAGAGACTGAATCAGTTGAAAAAAATCTACCAAGAAAGAAAAGCACAGGACAAGATGGTTTCACAGGTAAATTATACCAGTCATTCCAAGAAAAAGTAATACCAATCCTGCTCAAATTATTCCCAAAAAATGAAGAAGAGGGAACACTAATGCTATGAAGCCAGTATCACCCTAACAGCAAAGCCAGATAAAGTTAAAAGAAAAAAATGATGGACCAATTTCTCTAATGAATATAGATACAAAAACCTCAACAAAATACTTGCAAATCAGTGTTATAAAACATGATCAAGTATGTTTTATCCTAGATATGCAAATTTATTTCAATATAAGAAAATCAATTAATATTATATAGCACATTAACAAATTGGTGGGGAAAACTACATGACCTTTTTGATGATGCAGAAAAGACATTTGATAAAATCCCACATTCATTCTTAATTAAAACACATTGAAAGATAGGAATAGAAGAAAACTTCCTCAACATGATAATGGACATATATGAAAAAATACAGCCAACTTTGTACTCAATGGTGAAAGCCTGAAAACTTTCCCTCTAAAATATGGAACAAGACAAGGATGCCTACTGTCACCACTGTTATTCAATGTAGTGCTGGAAATTCAAGCTAGAGCACTTAGGCCAGAAAAAGAAATAAAAGCATAAAAACTGGAAAGGAAGAAGTAAAACTACTCTTATTTGCAGATGACGTGATTGAATATATTGAATTTTCCCCAGAAAATCTACAGCAAAGCTGCTCTAGCTAATACATGATTTTTGTGTTACGAAAATAGCATGCAAAAGTCAGTAGTGTTTCTATGCACTATTAATGAGTAATCTAAGGAGGAAATCAATAAAATTTCCATTTACAATAGGAAATAAATGGATGAAATATGTAGGAATATATTTAACCAGGGATGTAAAACACCTGTACACAGAAAATATTGAATTAGAAATCAAGCACCAATATAAGTGGAAGGGCATTCTGCCTCCATGCATTTGAAGATTATTTACCATAAATATGTAAATTATACAAAAATTGATAGAGATTCAATGCAATCCCAAACAAAATTCCAAAATCCCACTTTGGAGAAATAGAAAAGCAAATTATCAAATTTATTTGGAAAGGTATGCAGCCGCCAAGATGAAAAAACAATTTTGGAAAAGAATGAAGTTGGAGGACTCACACTTCCTGATTTTAAAGAATATTACAAAGCTGCAGTGGTCACAACAGCATGGTACTAGCATAAAATACATTTATTGACCAGTAGAATCAAATTGAGAGTTTATAAATAGACACTGACAATTATTTTTGACAAGGTTGTCAAGTCCACTCAATTGGGACAGATTAGTCTCTTCAACAAATCGTGCTGGGAGAATTGGATATCCTTATGCAAAAGAGTGAAAAAGGACCCCTATGTCACACCTTATACAAATATAATATATTTGTATATTTATACAAATTATATTATACAAATATATTATACAAATATACAATATTTATATGATATACAAATATAAGAGTCAAGACTAAAATATTTTAGAAGAAAATGTAGGGAAGCATGTTAAAGATATTATGGTAAGCAATGCTTTCTTAGACATTACACTCAAAGCATGAATGAAAGAAAAAATTAACCGTGGAAAATTGTGAACATGAGAGATGAACAGATTTTAATTAAAATACTAAGAAAACTTAGTGAAAAGGAAAAAAAAATCAAATTATTTGAAACTTCACATTTCATAAAACAACCTTTTAATAAAGTCCAAATCCCATATGTTTAAGGAGACTTAGGAAATAATATACCACCATTCATTGTTTTACTTTATCACTAGGAAATTACTGTGCCTAGTCATTGTGTCACCACAAAATAGAAAAGCACATATTCAATTTATTTCTCAGTAATAGCAGGCTCTTTTTATACTGAACACAAGCTATCAAAAAATTACTAGCATAATAACTATAATCATTATACATCATCTTGTCACAGCTACGAAAATTATTTGTGTGCTGCCTTGGTATCCATCTTACCTTGGCTAAGTCACTTGTCTCAACACTGTCCTTTGGCTTAATTAATAATGAGCTTTCCAGCCCTGGAACAAACTTTTCCAGAATGCAAACCCTGCATTTGCTGCCACCACTCAGGATACTGCTACCCACATACCTCACTTAAATCCCTCCTGTTTCCCCATGATAAACTCACCATACCCCCACCTTCAGACCCCTATACCATTCCCCTTTCTATGCCCACTTGCTTTAAATGAATTAATCCTTGGTTCCTGCTGGGATCCTACTAAACTCCACCCCTGAACCACATTAAAAGCACAAGCCCACGGTCCCTTTTGCTCAGCTTGTCGATCCCCACCTGCTGATTGAGCTACCTGAACCCATCACAATTCCTTTTAACTCCTCATGGCACCCCTCCTCCCTCTGGGCCCTATGAGTAACAAAATATCTTTCCCCATGCATTTTGGCATCAATTTCCCTTTGTGTTGCACCTGACCTACACCTACTGAGGACACAATGTAAAATCTAACTTAACTAATTTGAAACAAGTGGTACAGTGACAGGGTGTATTGGTCATAACCATAAGAAATGAAGCATAATTCTTTTTGGCTGTCTTGGCCTAGTTAATAATTAATATTATCTGGTAAGGGTCCATGCCTTTTTGTTGTACATCCATACTGCTTTGTGCTGCTATTGCTTCTCCTGGGTGTTGCTTAAGCTTCCAACTGCAAACTGGAGTTCCTGTAGATCAAGGACCTTCCCAGGAACCACAAAAGTTCAGCCCTAGTAGAGCAAGAGGAGAAACCCTGTGGTTTTTGGCATCCCCCAAACAGGAACAATTGACATCAGGTGACACAGACACTGAGCAACATTAGCTACACAACAAAAGTCTTGTTGCAGTTCCCTCAGTGGGAACTCGCAAGCTGGAAGGCTGGCATCCCTTGCAAAGCTCTGACCAGAGAGTGAGGACACATGGGTGGAAAGGGTAAGTGCTAAATCTTATGGTGCATGGACCACAACAGCTGGGAGACTCCAACCACTTGACTGAGGACCTTCCATCCAGGTCTTAATCCAATACCTAGCTTGAGGGGCACCCCTCCATGGGAAGCATAATGAATTTGTTTATTCATACTATTAGTAATCTTTTCATTATTTTGGAATTTTTATATAAATAGTCATATAATCTGTAAATGGAGGTAGTTTTACTTCTTCCTTTCCAATTTTCATACTGTTTGTGGTTTGTTTGTTTTTTTGTTTGTTTCCTTGCTTGTTTGTTTTGTTTTGCTTTGACAAACTGGTCTGGCAAAGATTTCCAGTACAATGTTGAACACAACGGGTAAAAACAGGCATCCTTGAATTTCACCTGAACTCAGGGGGAAGTCTTTCCATTTTCAGCTACAATCCCATTTATAAACCAGTTGCTACTCACTATAATGCCAACTTTATCCATTTCCACACTATTACAATCAAGTTAATTAAAGCTTCTACATACTTTAGGCATCAGTAGTTCTTCTCAACCCTCCGCTTTTCTCCTAATAAACTATACTCTAGGTTTTAATTCCATGTGTTTATTCTTCATATTTAGTTTATATTAAATAGACCAAGCAATATTTGTCCTTTTGGTTTTTTTAATTTAATTTAATTTAATTTTTCATATATATTTTAAAAGATGCTTAGATTACATAGATGTTACACGAAAATTACAGGGATTCCCGTGATCTCCCCCTCCCATACCTCCCATAACATCTAACATAAACCTCTTTCATTAGTGTGGCACATCACCTGCAATGGATATACACATCCTGGGGCTTTGCCACTAAGCATAGACCACAGTTCACATCATAGGCCACACTCTCTCCCACACAGTTCTGCATGGTATATGTTGCACTAAAAGGGCCTATATCTGTCACCACAACGTCACTCAGGACAACCCCCAAGTCCTGAAAAAGTCCCTGTATTACAACGGCCATTCCCCTTCCCGCCCGGAAAGCATCTAGTGGCCACTGGCTTCACTTCACTGTTATAATTTCTTCCATTGCTTGAATCCCAATATGTCTACAACAGAATACCATTGAGTCCACTCTAGTCCATAGCTCTTCCCCCAATCCTGAGGGGACTGGAATGGTGATGTCCACTCCATCTCCCAGTGAGAGTGGGCTTATATCCCATGGATATGGTGGATGGGATATCCTGCCTTCAGCTGCAGGTTCTCTCCATTCCCTGGGATTTGCCGTTGTCCATCATCGTCGTCTCCTCACCAGGTGACTTGGGTGAGTCCATTGTGCTGTAGAGTAGGAGTTGCAGCTCCACAGAGATTCCAGGAACAGCTGGCACACAGGCAGGCCAGAGGCTCCAGTTGGAAGTACACCTACAAAGTCCAGCCTCACATATAGGTTTGAATAGAAGGGACTGATGGACCATGTGCAGGGAGGACTTATTTGAGTCCAACTCTGTCATTCTCAGGAGCACAGATTCCAAAGTAGAGCCCACTGATAAGGCGTCAATCTCTGGGGCTATCCCCCCTTATATAGGACCTGGGTGTCTCCAGAGCCCTCAGGAGTCCTTCTGTGTGGGGTGATATCCACTTTGGTGTTCTATGAGATCCTACTGAGGTGTGCATAAGCGTTACCTCTAGGATGACCTCCCGACTCTCTTTGAAGTCTCTTAGCCACATGAACTCATTTGTCTTTACCTTTTCCCCCTTTTATTCAAGGTTT
>JAQZBX010105063.1:0-10888 GCA_029593785.1 Cabassous unicinctus
ATATTGCAATGACAGATAGTGTCATTATACATTTTGTCAAATCCTATAAAACTGTACAATGAAAAGTGTAAACAATAGTGTAAACTATACACCTTGGTTAGTAGCAATGCTTCAATATTTGTTCATCAACTGTAACAGATGTAGTAAAATAATGTAAGATGTTACTAATAGGGGAAAATGTGGGAGGGAGAGGGGTGGGTATATGGAAATCCCCTATACTTTCAAAGTAACTTTGATGCAATCAAAAACTTCTCTATAAATAAAGTTTATTATATGGTAAAAAGGGGGTGAGAGGCCTAGAAAAGGATGTAGAAATGAAGAACATAAGCAAGAGAAACAGAATGGTTTAAAAGATAGACAATAATAAGATATGACAACAGAAAGCCAAGGGATACAATGGACAAAGAAGGTAATGTCTTCACGGTAATAACATTGAATGTTAATGGATTGAACTCCCCAATTAAAAGACATAGACGGATATAATGGATGAAAAACATGAGCTATCTACTTTTTGCCTAGAAGAGACTCACATCAGACACAAAAACACAATCAGGCTGAGAGTGAAAGGCTGGAAAAAAGATATTCCATGCAAGTAGTAATCAAAAAAGAGCTGGAGTAGTGATACTAATATCAGAGAAAACAGATTTTAAATGCAAAACTGGTATAAAAGATGAAGACAATAACTGTATATTAATACAAGGAACAATTCACCAAGAAGAAATCACAATAATAAATATCCATGCACCTAATATAGGTGCCCCAAAACACATGAGACATGTTGATAAAATGGAAGGGAGAAATGTCTCTATAATAATAGCTGGAGACTTCAACACACCACACTCAGCATTAGATAGAATACCTGTACAGAGGATAAATCAGGAAGCTCAGAGCTTGAAAAAAATGATAAATAAACTATACCTAATAGATATTTATAGGGCATTACAACCCAAAACAACAGGATATACATTCTTCTCAAGTGCTAATGGATCTTTCTTCAGAATAGAACATACGCTGAGACATAAGTCAGATCTCAATAAATTTAAAAACATGAAATTATGCAAACCACTTTCTCTGATCATAATGGAATAATGTGGGAAATTAATCACAGGTAGAAAAAGGGAAAATTCACAAGTATATATAGATTAAACAATACATTCTTACATAATTAGTGGATCATAGAGGAAATTGCAAGAGAAATCAGTAAATACCTCAAGACAAATGAAAACGAGATCATAACATATCAAAACTTATGGAATACAGCAAAGAAATTGCTGAAAGGCAAATTTATAGCCCTCATGCTTATGTTAAAAAAGAAGAAAGAGCTGAAATGAAACACCTAATGGCACACCTGGAGGAACTAGAAAAAGAACAGCAAACCAATCTCAAAGCAAGCAGAAAGAAAGAAATAAGAGGGAGCCGGTGTAGCTCAGTGGTTGAGCACTGGCTTCCCACATGTGAGGTCACGGGTTCAATCCCCAGTCCCAGTACCCAAATAATAATAATAACAACAACAATAATAATAAAAGCTTAGAGAAGAACAAAATGAAACAGAGAATAAAAATAGATAAAATCAACAGAACTAAAAGTTGGTTTTATGAGATTAACAAAATGGATAGAATTTTAGCTATATTAACAAAGAAGAAAAAGAGATAATATGCAAATAAATAAAATCAGGAGTAAAACGGGGGACATTATGACTGATCCCACAGAAATAAAAGGGATCATAAGAGGATATTATGAGAAACTGTATGCCAACAAATTAGACAACCGAGATGTAATGGAAAAATTCCTAGAAATGCACAACCTACATTGACTCTACAAGAAATACAGGAACTCAACAAACCAATCACAAGCAAAGAGATTAAATCTGTCATCAAAAATCTTCCAACAAAGAAAAGTCCAGGACCAGATGGCTTCACAGATGAATTCTACCAAACATTTCAAGAAGAATTAACACCAAACCTGTTAAAACTCTTCCAAAACATTAAAGAGGAGGGAAAATTAACCACACATTTTATGAAGCCAACATTACACTAATAACAAAGGCAGATAAAGATACTACAAGAAAAGAAAATTAGAGACCAGTCTCTCTAATGAACATAGATGTGAAAATTCTCAATAAAATACTTGCAAGTCGAATTCAACAGCATATTAAAAGACTTATACACCACGATCAAGTGGGCTTTATTCCTGGTATGTAAGGGTGGTTCAAAATAAGAAAATCAATTAATGTAATACATCACAGTAACAAATTTAAGGGGAAAATTCACATGATCATCTTGATTGAAACAGAAGAGGCATTTGACAAAATCCAGCATTCTTTCCTGATAAAAACACTTCAAAAGATAGATATAGAAGGAAAGTTCCTCAACATAATAAAAGGGATATATGAAAATCCCACAGCCAACATTGTGCTCATGGGAAGAGGTTGAAATGCAAATCAAAGCTACAATGAGATATCATTTCACACCTACTAGAATGGCCACTATTAACAAACTACCATGTTTCAAACCAATGCAACAAGTGTTGGAGAGGATGTGGAGAGATAGGAATGCTTATTCACTGTTGGTGGGAATGTAGAATGGTACAGCCACTTTGGAAGTCTATTTGGCAGTTCCTAAGGAAGTTAGATATAGATCTACTATGTGACCTGGCAATACTACTACCAGCCATCTACCCAGAAGAACCGAGAGCAGTGACACGAACAGACGTCTGCACACCAATGTTCATAGCAGCATTATTCACAATTGCCAAAAGATGGAAACAACCCAGGTGTCCATCAACTGACGAATGGATAAACAAACTGTAGTATATACACATGATGGAATATTATTCAGCCTTAAAAAGAAATGAAGTCATGAAGCATATGACAACATGGAGGAAACTGGAGGACATTATCTTGAGTGAAGCAAGCCAGACACAAAAGGACAAATACTGTATGATTTCCCTATTATGAACTAAATACAATGAGCAAAATCATGGAATTAATAGCTAGAATATAAGTCAACAGAGAATAGAATGTGGTTAGAGAATGGAAAGCTGAGGTTTAATCTGTGCAAGTTTAGTAAAAAGTTATTAATTTTTGGAAATGAATAGAAATGGTGAAAGCACTTCATAGGATTCATAATTTGTAGTGCTAATGTATGGGTCTGATAGTGGGGTTTTTTTGTTGGTTTTTTTTCTTTTGAAGTAATGAAAATTCTCTAATATTGATTGAAGTGAAGAGTGCACAAATCAGTGATTTTACCAAATGCCATTGATTGTACACTTTAGATAAATTATATGGTTTATGAACAAAAAAATAGGGTGGATTGGGGGGGAAATACACCAAATGTAAGATATGGACTATAATTAGTAGTAATACTTTGATGACACCCTTTCATAATTTGTTACAAATGTTTCACAACAATGCAAGGAATTTGTGGTGGGGTGATGTTTGGGAGCCCTGTATGATGCTACGCATATTTGTTTTGTAAGTTCACAATTTTTACTATACACTTATTGTTTATGTATGTTCATGTATGAAATATATACTTCAACAAATTGTTTTTTAAATGAAAAAAAAGTTGTGATACATGGGGAAAATATAACTCGTGTAATTTATAGACTATAGTTAACACCAATATTGTAATGTTTTGTAGCAAAAGCAAGGAAGGTATTATATTAATGCTAAAGGTCAAAAAAAGAATATGGGGTTTGGTTTTGTGAGATATTAAGTATTTTTTTTCTTCATTTTCTTCATTAATAAGGAGACCTTATCTACATCATTTAACTAATCTGTGTTCATCTTTCTCAACATTGGAGGAGTAATTGAGCTTGTTATTGGGATTAGATGAGATAAAAGTGCCTGGACAGAACTTTTTAAGAGTAAGTTTCTGTAATTGGTTGAGCTGCCTTTTGTCTCTTATTTTATTTTTTGAATTTGAAATAAAGTTTGAATAAAAAAACCATCTATGAAATTTATTTTTCATTTCAATTATTGTGGTCCTCAACTCCAATAAGTTTTTTTTTTTTAAGATTTGTTTATTTATTCCTCCCCCCTTGTTGTTTTGTGCTCTCTGTCTGCTCTCTGTGTGTTCTTCTGTTTCTGCTTGTCTTCTCTTTAGGTGGCACTGGGAACTGATACTGGGACCTTCCAGAGTGGAGAGAGGCCCTCAATCTCTTGTGCCACCTCAGCTCCCTGGTCTGCTGCATCTTTTATGGTCTCTCTTGTGTGTCTTTTTTTGTTGCATCATCTTGCTGCACCAGCTCTCTGCATGGGCCAGCACTCCTGCATGGGCCAGCACTCTGTGTGGGCCAGCTCTCCACTCGGGCCAGCTTGCCTTTCACCAGGAGGCCCTGGGAATCAAACCCTAGACCTCCTATATGGTAGATGGGAGCCCAATCACTTGAGCCACATCCGCTTCCCACCAACAAGTTTTTTCATTTTCAAAATTTCTTTGTCTTCATTGAGATTCTTGTAATAGTGATTCATTGTCTTCCTGATATTCTTTAGATCTTTCTCTGTGTTTTCCTTAATCTCCTTGATAAAGGTCTTTGTCTGGTATGTCCAAAGTCTAGTCCTCTTTGTTGATGGTTTCTGTATTTTTATCTTGTTCTTTTGGATGAGCCATTAGTCCCTGTTTGTTTGTCTTGTAATCTCTTTTTGTATACTGTATATTTTAATATATCAGTGTTAACTCTGGGATTTATTTTCTGAGCTGCCTGTGACTTAAGTTTGTATCCAGATAGTGATATGACAGATTTCCTTGAGTGGTAGGAGCTAAGTAAAAGAAACAAATCAATGCTAAAAGCACCTTTTGCTACCTTTGAAAATTGGCTTTGTTTTGACTGGTGGTCTCCTTCAGAGCTTAGCCATCCTATCCAGAAGGTCAGCCTCAGCCGATTGTGAAGCACAGGGTCCTCTCTGTCTTATCTGAGCCTGTGTGGCATTTCCTTCTTGTCCTGGGCTTGTATTGGCTTTAGGAATTCCCCTATTTAAAACAATTCAAATGCCCCCTCTACTCCATATAAAATACTTTCTCTCCCTCTGGAGTGCTTCATTGTATGACCTAATGCATGTTATCCATTTTCCCAACTTTGACTTAATTGTATCTTACTTTGCTTTCAATGTCCACAAGCTGCTTCTATCTGTAGGGTAAGTTTTGGGACAGTGAGCCAGAGATGAGTTTCTTAGCTCAGTCTTTCATGCTAACACCTGATAGACTGGCATGAGCATACAGGCAAACCAGTATACATATAGGGGTTACTTTGCTTCCTCTGGAACAGGGCCAGGGTCCCACAATAGGAGTACAGGCTGGTTCCACACCATGCTGGGGTTGGAGAGGGTCAACAAAGGAACCAGGAGCTTCACCTACCAAATTTCAAGCTGTGTTTTCTTGATTTGGCACTTGACCAGTTACTGAAACCCTTTAACTGATTTCCCAAGTTTTGAAGAAGATGGTTCTGCCAGTTTTTGCTAGTTGTTCAAAGAAATTCTGTGGGGGAACAGCACCCTTGAGCATTTTACAGTACCACGTTGGTTGACCAGAACTTTTGTTATTTTGTTTGTAAATAAAAAAAGAAACTTGCATTTCATCCAATTCCTTTTTAGCTGTCAACATATTCTGCATTTTCCTGATTTGTATCTAATAATTTAAGGATTATATAAATGGTTTTAACTAACCTTGTGTGGTGAACATATTGATGTATCCCTGTGTCCTAAAGCATACAGCAGGGATTATAAACACAAGTGCCTATGGAGGCCTGGCAGGCAATGCAAAGGAGTTGGGTAATGCTGGATGGGATAATTGTAAGACTATGGAGAAAAGGGATGGCTAAATTTAATAGAAAAGCCTGTGATTTGTCTGTAGGGAGGAAGTGTTATTCATCTCCAGTTGAAAGTATCCACACAGTAACGTGTGCCTGTTGCTTCTTGATGTTTGCTTTTCTTTTGAAAGGCCAAAATTAAGTATTTTATGTGAACTGTCCCAATTTTTAAATAATGGCATCTAATTCACTAATATTGTTAAACCATGTGTAAGTCAAGCTAACATATTTGTGGTCTTGATTCAGCAAGAGGGCTTCTATTTTATGACTTCTGACACAAAAATACTGATGAGTCAAAATAAGGATTCCCTTCCCCTGAGACTAGAAAAGATTGCTTAAAGAACCTAAAGAAGACTTAAATAGTGTGTCCATAATAAAGGGACACAATCCCCTTCCTCCCTTTCACTCTGGGCCAAACTTCTGAGAGAATGGGAAATGAAACTCCAGATGTTTTTCAGAGCTTCAAAAGCAGAGTTCTGTGTTCTTCCTTGTCCAATACAGTGATGAGGCCTGAAAATTTGTGACTCAGTGTGATGTAGGGGCTTCATGTAATGAATTGGCAGATTGAAGTGAGATAGCCTTATGGTGGTCCTAGAATTATGCCTGAATTTATCTTGTACAGCCCACACAGAGAGTGACAGAATCAACTTCTAGGAATCCAAGAGGGTAACAGAAGTAGAAATGAGACTCAAACAAATTGAAGGAGTCTTTCAGTTGGGAATGAAGTATTACATAGTAAAAACCCTTGTGAAGAGGTTCATAAAACAATGTGGCTTCATTTATAAAATAAGTCATAGATCTTGACCATTTGCATATATAGACCAAAAACTGTACCCCCTACACTACTCTTTCTGCTATAAATCCTGTCATATCCTAGGTTTGACATATAGCATTGACATTATTTTCTAAACCATTTTCCATTATAACTTCAATTTTCTCTTGACACAATAATTATCTCCCCACCCCCATTTTATCATTTTAAAATGTTTTCTTCTTTTTTAAAAAACTTGTTTTTCCGATCTGATTTTTAAAAACGATTCCACCGTATGGAATTTGACCATTTCTTATCTGTGAAAATATACCTTTCAAAAACTCCTAATACAAATATCATTTTCGTGTCTGTGAAAATGGGTATGTTTGAAACTACTGAAGCCCCAATCAATTCTTGATTTTAATGTTTATGCTTGGGTTGCTGGTTTTTTGTTTTTTGTTTTTGGTATTTTAAAAACATATAAGCCCAAACATTGCCATCAATATCTTGTAGGTCCACAATTTGCTGTTAAGGATTTTTTTCCCGATTGCTCTCTCAAAGCTACTTACAGACATTACACATATTTTTCTGGTTTGTTTCCATTAAATTATATGATTTTTAAAAATTATTTTTTTTATTTTTAAAGAAGCTTTAGATTACATAAATGTCACATAAAAAATTTAAGGGATTCCCATATGCCCCACTCCCTCCCACTCCCACACGTTCCCCATTAACAAAATCCTTCATTAGTGTGGTACATTTGTTACAACTGATGGACAAAGATTGAAGCATTGCTACTAACCATGGACTATAGTTTATATTACAGTTTACACTCTGTCCCGCACAATTTTGTAGGTTATGACAAAATATATAATGGCCTGTATCTGTCACTGCAATGTCATGCAGGACAAGTCCAATGTCCCGAAAATGCCCCCATTTTATGCCTATTCTTCCCTCTCCCATCCCTCAGAACCTCTGGTGGCCACTGCCTTTATATCAATGATAAGAGCTCTTCCATTGCTATAATAATAATAAGTCTATAGTAGAATAATCATAAGTCTACTTTAGTCCATTGTTCATTCCCCAGTCTTGAGAATTTTGTGATGGTGGTGCCCACTGTGCTTCTAATTGAGAGGGGGCTTAGACCCCATGGAGATGGAACTATCTTGCTTGCAGTTGCAGACACTCTCTGTTCCTTGGGATGGGCATTGCCCATCATCATCTCCTTGTTAGTTGTCCTGGGTGAGTCCAGTGAACTGGAGAGTAAGTATTGCAATTCTGCTGAAATATTACATAGTGTAGTATAGATATGTATTTCAATGTTATTTAAAAACTAATGAGGTCAAATAATTCAAAGCCATCAGTATAATAGAGTTAAAATTACCTTGGCAAGGTCTTAGATTTCCAGAATTGGTTTTATTTGCTGTATGGATCTCTGAACAAATGTCACCACCACAGAGTGGCCTTGTGTATCTAAATCAGAACCACCATCACCACTACCACCACTCCTACATGTGTGAATGTACACGCACACACATATGCACACACACATACACATTTATTCAATCATCTTACCTAGTGCTCTTTTTCACCATGGCAACTTACCTTCATTTGACACACTATATTTTTTATGTTAATATATTCTAAGACTGTTCTCAAATTTGAGTTTGATTTGTTCATTGATATATCCTCAGCTCTTTGAATGGTGCTTGGCAAAGGGCTGCTTATTAAATGTGTTAAAGTACATCTAAAGAACCCAGAAACTGCCTAAATCTCATATCAACTATTCAATAACCCTGTTCACTAGCGGCGCAGAAACAACACATTAATTATAAGACACCTACAAGTGAATAACTTTTTTTGATTTTTTTTCCAGCCCTTTCCTCCTTTTACATGGTAATTAAATCTCACTGGCCTGGGAGTAGCCTCCATCTATCAGCCTTTGGTCAGTGAAGAGGTTTCAGAGAAAATAATACAATTATCAATCAGAGAAAAGGAGGGGGTGGGGACAAAGGAAAAAAATTAAGCGGTAGCCTCAATGGGGCATTCACGGGCTAGATGCCCGGACTCGCCACAGCGATAGCAGTTGACCTCGCCTGTCTTACTGCAGTTGATGGCTACGTGACCGGTCTCGCCACACCGGTAGCACTTCACTTGGGTGCAGTCTTTCTGAATATGCCCATATTCACCACAAGAGTAGCACTTCTGCTTTTCCAGACGGTCACAATCACGAGCCAGATGACCTGGTCTGCCACAGGTGTAACAGCACTGCTCTCTCTCTCGCTTAGGCTCGATACAGTCTTTGGCGATGTGGCCACTTCTCCCACAGTTGTAACAGATGTCCTCGAGAAGGTCACAGTTCTTAGCATGGTGACCGGACTCACCGCAGCGGTAACAGGTGTCCGGTAGGTTGGTGGAACTGCACTGAGAACCTCTGCCACGGCCTCTAGCTCCGCGCCCTCGACCTCCTCCTCCCTTAGGGCATCCCCGGGCCCAGTGGCCAGAGCGTCCACATTTGAAACATTCCTTACTGCTCATGGCTGCGGTGAGATCTTCCAGTGAGCGGGCCTACCGCTGCCCCAGAGGCCCCGACGCAACTCCCCTTAGGGTGGATTAGAAAGAAGTGGCTATTTTCCTCTAGGGGCCTCGCTACGTCACACAAGGTGTGCGCACGGCTTCATTCACATGTCACAGGCGTTCCAGCCGCCCTTCCCGACTGACTTTCCTCCTACTCAGGAAGCCAAAAACGTAACAATCGGTCAACTGACTGGCGTTGTTTTCCGTTTTTTAAAGTGTTGGGGCATTAAGCTTGAGTTTGAATCCCTTCTTGTTCAAAACGTGTAACCTGTAATATTTTTCATAATTAAGACTTTGGCTTTTTTCGTGGTCTAATAGATGACTAGTCTTTATATATGCTCTATGAATATAGGAAAAGAATGTGTGAGATGTTCTAAATCCAGGGAACAAAATAAAAAATTTTTGACAAATTAGGGACGTCCATTTTTGTTTTAATAAAAAGTACCTATAAAGTCTTTGACTATTTTAAAATTACATAAGTAATAGAGGGAAAACATTTAAAATGTAACAGTGAAATTATTTACTCACAATTCAGCCTACTTGATTTCAGTAGTGTTAGTTTTCAACATAATTACCACCATTTAGGTTGTAAAACATAACACAATTGAAACCATTTGGTATAAAGTGTTATTACTTAGAAAACGAAATTACAGAGCCATAAACATTTAAGTATTGGATAGATTTCCTCTCTATTGTATTTTCCAAATTGTTTATACCTTATCTAAACCTCAAGGATTTATGGACATGTTGTACATTTATATACACATAGAAATAAGTCTGAATAATTAGACACTGAAACATCAACAATAGTTGTCTGTATAACTAAATACAATTCCCACCCATCCACCCCCATTTTCCTTCTCTATATTTTTCAATTTTTGACAATGAGTTTAGGTTGTGTAACTTAAAATATCTACAATGAGTCTTTTTCTTTAAGTTAATAGCTAACTATATGTTTTGCATGAAATTTTTTTTTTCAAGCAACCAGCACAAATGTTTTTGGTAAAACACAGACCCGAGAAGAGTGAATATAGCAATCATTCTTTGTTTTTTGCATAACTTGACTGGAATGTGCAACTGTTCTATAAATACAACCACAAAGAAAAATGTTTTTCAAAAACCAACAAATATTTAAAGCCATATAGTATGAGCAGTCTCTATGTATAGTGTAAAGAAATGAGTTTTATTTCTAAACAATGAAATGGTGCTTCAGAAATGTTATCAAAGGGCAAAAACTTGCCTCTTTGGTTCAAATTTGATATAGTCTTATTACATCAATCTTATTAATTCTTATCTTGAAATACCCTGTATCCTTTAGGTTTATATTTTTATCAAAGTTAACATGCCCATAATTTAAAGCAGTGATTTTCAAATAGCTTTGATTGAGACATGAAGTAAGAAAGGCATTTAATATCACAATAGAAGAGATATGTGTATGTGTGTGTATATAACTTAAATAAGTTTCAGAAAAAGATTCTTAATTGTTAAGATGGGCAATGCACTTTTTTTTTTCATTTTAAAGTATTTTATTTTGGAATTGCAAAACCATTTGGAAAAATTTCTTGCAAATTTCTGTGAAGTAGGCATGATCAATTATGTTATAGTTAGGTACAGGAACAGAGGGACAGAAAAGAATGGTCTCCTAATGTTTTTTTTTTTAAAGAAATCACAATGGACTCTCTTTGCAACTCCCTGTGACTCTATAATTATTTCAAAATAAGAAGTTAAAAAACAACCATGTCACAAAACACC